>CM034150.1:729029612-729291293 GCA_019776745.2 Taxus chinensis
GCTTGTTTTTCATTGGTAAAAAATGAAATGTAGCCCTTCCACTTCAACCCATCATTACTGATCAATTTTTCTCTTAATGGGGTTTAAAATTCATTGGTACAGTGAACCCTCCTTCAAGTGTTGGCCAACATTGGGTTTTGACTGCTACAAAATACTTTAAAAGGTGGGTGGAAGCTCTTCCACTAAAATAAAACACTGAGAATATCATTGTAGGATTCCTAGAAGATATTGCAATAAGATTTGGGGTCCCCCACACATTTATATATGATAACGTCGAAGGATTTCATTGGAGCCAAAGAGTCTAATTTTTCCTTAAGGTATGTTATTTACTTGTAAACATCTTCAAACTATTATCATCAAGGAAACAAGCTTACTAAATCCTCAAATAAAAATTTGTTCAAAATCATGAGAAGAAAATGGAGGACAATCAGAGACAATATCATACTAAGGTAGGAACAACACTTACAGGGATGACATAATCACATCCAATAAGTCTATTGAGAAATCTCCATTCATGTTTGTATATGGAAGAGAAGCTAGGTTTCCTATCTCACTTGAACTTCCAACTCTAGAATTAACTCATCAATTGGAATTAGAGCATTGTAATGCAAGAACAATAATGATTGTTGATTTGGTTAAGTCAGAAGAAATCAGAGAAGAAGCTTGAGAGAAACTACAAGACCTTCTATCACCACCTGTTCTCACAATGGTCCACTGTAATGCCCCTTCCAGGGACATCGAAAAAACACATCAATAATGACTAGAATTTTTTTTTTTTAGGGTAAAATTTTTTTGTCTAAATTGTTTGCTAACCCTAACTCGAATTTAATGCATTTAATTATGTTTTAATTAAACTAGTGTCCCCCAACTATTCCTTGTAGTTCATTTTCTCCCTCTATTTCTCTTCTCAATTGTCTGTTTGTTTTTTTTTCTTTTTGTGAGGAAAGGAAACTTTTAGGTTTTGTTTGGTTTTGCACTATAGAAAAAGATAGATTTTAAAAACAATAAAAGGAATAAACATTACTATCCATTTTGTTTTATTCTATTTCACATATATTTATGATTATACATTCGTTAGTTGGTTATTTATTACTATCATTATATTTATTTACTTATTTATTTATTTTTTTTATTTTTTATTTTTTATAAGCCCTCACTAAATTATTCTTTGTTTTATATACATATATATATACATATACATATGTGTATTTATATATGTTTATACATACATATATATATATATATATATATATATATATATATATATATAATATATATTTATACATATATATATATATATATTTATACATATATATATGTATATATATATATACCTATACATATTAGGTTAACTTTAAAAATGTTTCTTTCTAAGATGTATTGCAAGTTTTATGAAAAACCGCAGGTGGAGGAGGGTTCGGGCGGCGGCGTGGCTGGGGGAGTTGCAAGGGGGGCGGGACAGAGCCGAAGGGGGCGCACAGGGCAGGGAACGGCGGAGCAGGCGGCGGCGGGTGTGTTTACAGGCCGCAGCAGGGGGCAGTGGCGCCGCGGAAGGCAGGGAGGAGAGGTCGCGGGAGGTGGAGGGGCAGCGACTGCTGCAGGCAGAAAGTGGCGAGGGGGCGGAATCCGTGGCCGGGGCAGATGTGGGCGGAGGTGGCGGGGGCAGCGGCAGCTGCGACGATGGTGAAGGAGGGAGTCCGTGGGGGAGCAGCGCCCCCACGGCTGTTCAAAGGGGTGCAGGGGGGGGTTCGGCCCCCCCGCCTGTTATTTTTTTTTTTTGTTATATTTAAAACACAGTCACTGTGGGGGAGGGGCCGAACCTCCCCCATTAATGTATATATTTTTTTTTTTCTGGGTTTTAATTTGATAAATAATAATAAATAAAACAACACAAAAAAAAAATGTTTTAATATATATATATACATGTTCTATTTTAAGATTTCTATTCCATTTGGGTAAGTGCATCTGTAAAGCAAAGAAAAATACTGTTTGTTTTTTTTTTTTTGTTAGTAGTATAAGAGGCAGCAGCAATATATATGTATATCTTTTCTCCTTTTTTTTTATATTTGAAATATCCATATAAGGAGCAGAAAATAATTAAAAACAAGAAGATATTTCCCTGACTAACTCTTAGTGAAAGATGGTAAAAAACATATAATCTACTTATTTTTCATTCAAATAGGACCATATATGAAGAAAGGTAAAGATTCATTTTATTTCTATTTCAAAATTTGTAAACATCAATAGGGAGAGATGTACCTGCAAAATGATGCTTTATACTTTTATTCTCATTTTTATTTTATCCCCTTCAATCTTGTTACATGACTAACAAGAAGAATAACAACACAAATAATATATATATTTTTTTGAATAACTCTCTTTTCCTCAAAATGGAGTACTAACACCCTCATATTAAGAAAACTTTCGCTATCTCACAAACCTTCATTTCAAGGATCTAAGCTTCCCAAAAATCTAACATAGTCCCATTATATTCCAAATATTCCAAATATTCCAAGGAAGGCTTTACATGGTAACATACTATTATGAAGGGAAGATTTTTCAACAATAAAAAAAACTAGGTTTGCATGAAACTCCAAATGCAAGAGAATGTTTTACAAGACAATGAAGGCCCACACAAGCCATTCTTATCAAGATACAATGAGCAAAAGAAGAATGTCCATGAAATGGTGAAGGAGACAAGGAGAAGTTCCAATTTGACAAGTGTCTTCATGAGTCTCCAATGGCTTTCCAACTTTGTATCTTTCAAGGCCAACGCAATGAGAAAGGGCTTGTTTAACCACCCAACCTTTAGGCATCACTAACATGCCTATCCCAAGGTTGGGATGCATGCTAGCCTCCCCCAAGCCCATGGGAAAGAGGATAGCTAATCAACACTTGCACAAGTAAAGGCTAGACAAGAATGAAACAAACACACCACTTAAGACTCACAAACCACACAAGATCCAAACAAACAAGGAGGAGAACCCATGTTCATCCTCCAAAAATGGGGAAGAGAGGAGAAAGTTCTCCAAAATACAACAATATTATTGCACATAATACATCTTCTTCACCTCCTTATTTCTCCTTAATCAAAACAAATCCTCCTTATTCCTCCCCCTTTCTCCATGTCCTCCTTGGAAGGATTTTCAAACCCCAAAAGGGGGTTTCCTTACCAAGGATGGGGAAGGAGATTCAAGCCAAATGAATCCACTTCCCCACCTCAACCATTGAGGGGAAAACAATATAAGGCCCTACAAGGCTTGGCCATCAAGCCTTGAGGGTTGAGAGGGAAAATTTCCTCTCTCTTCCCCCACACTCCAAACTCCATCATGCCATATGATGGAGGGAGTAAATACACAAAAAAAAAAAAAAACTAAAACTTCAAAGCAAAAAAACACAATTTTCTACAATCAATCTAATAACTAAAATGAAGCAACATAACTACACGATCCAAGAGCCTACCTCAAGGAAAGCTCTCCAAAAAGCTTCCTAACTTCAAGATTTTCACCCCTCGCTCCAAGCAAAATCCAAGCTCCAATTCACCCAAGCATCCAAGCAAGAAAAATCCAAGCCAAAAAAAAAGTTCCTTTTTTTCTCCATGAATGAGAATTTGAAGAAGAGGGAACAAGCATCCTCACAAATGAGGGAGTGACATGTGTCACCCCTCTCCTTCCTCATGGTCAAAGATGCTAAGACAAAAGAGAGAAAGGGTAAAATTCTCTTTTTACCCTCTTCTCCCAAATTTCCTCAAATGTTAACAAAACAAGACTAGTTGCACTTTTGAAAAACACACAAATCCACATCCCTTACATGGATGTGACAAAACAAAGGTAGAAAGGGAGGGAAAACTCCCTCTAGCCTTGAAAACAAACCCCCCTACCCAATAGGTAGGGTCCAAGGGCTTATTTTTGTGATAGGGGGACTCCCAAGCTACAAGGGGGTCCCCAAAAATACCCAAAATACCCTAATTTCGGGTTTTGCATTTTGGCACAAGGGTAGAGGGTGTGGGGACCACCCAAGGATCTCACATGTGACCCTTAAACCCTTGTGATTAAGAGACTAATTAACAAAAACAACAATTTAAAAGAAAGTGGGATTATTAACTCCCAAAGCAAGTTTACCACATTACTAACAACCCTAAACATAATTAATAAATTAACGCAAAATACTTTACATACATTGGGGTCACTCAAAGTGCCCAAAATTAACAATCATCTATCCTAGGGCTTCACACAGTGAACATGGCTAGGACTCAGCCCGCGGCTGCTTGTGCAAGTTTTTGAGTAACTGGCCTGAATCCCACGTTCTCCTGTAAACCTGTCACCTGCACACTCATTGCACACATTAACTGCACCTGTCCAATACAATATGATTAAAATGACATAGTAAGATATCAATGCATGCTAAACTAACCTACCATCCTACTGAAATCCAGATATAACAACGTGCACAATTATATTCCATTTTTCAAAAGTTAGACAAGACGATAAAACGACATATAATCCCACCATGCAACAACTATCCCATCAATATAATTAGGCCTCCAAGCACATCATATTTCATTAGTTTTCCATGTCATAATAAGAAAATGCGACAATACAAAAGATTAGGCTAAATTGGCGCCATAACGCCTGAAATGTCACACATGTCTAATATAATCAAACATCTAAAAAATAATGCCCAAGATATCACCAATTACTGTCCAAAACATGTCTATGAGCAAATAAACAACAAGCTACTGAGCTATAGAAAATGTGGGAGAAGAGACCATACCTTGAGTGATTCAGATAAGGAGATTTGGTCCTAAATGAGATGAATACTGATCCAAGCAAAGAAAACATAATAATTTTGATGCTATTTGGAGTGGTCCTTACCAAATTGCTAAGATCAAGGAGAGTAATGCTTTTGAATTAGATGACCCCTGTGAGTCACTAGAAATGTTTCCAAAATAAGCACCCATGCTTATTTTAGGCATCTATTTGTAAAATAATGAAGACTTGAGAGCCTTGTAATCGATGTTATTTATTCATTTTTTGCAAAAGGAAACCCCGTTCCCCATATACCTTCTGCTTATCTTTTGATTAACTATTCGATTGTTCATAAAATTGTTAAGAGTTGTAGGTATCAGAGGTATATATATGAGAATTAATTGAAGCCTTTTGGGGAGGACCCGAGATCAAAAGAAAAACTAGAATTTTGGAAGGTCTGAGAGGAGTTTTCAAAGTTTTCATACTGAATCCATCTAGCAGGTAGATGACCCCTGTGAGTCACTAGAAATGTTTCCAAAATTGCTTAACAATTTATTACATTGATCTGATGTAAGTTTCTTCATCAGCTTTTGCATTATGCTGCACAAATGGTAAAAAGTCACACAAAAAGGAAAAGCCACACAAAAGGGAAAATACACACAAGGAAAAGCCTCAAAAAAGGGAAAATCTAGACAAAGGTAGAAAGCCATGGAAAAAGGTAAAGCTGTGGAACAAAGAGGATACCCCAAGATCTAACCAAAGATGGACACGTTGATAAAGATACCTTGAGGTTAATTTTGATGGCCTCGTGGCCATCAACTATGTTAAATAGCTCGATAATCTTCAATCGACCATAAATTTTGATGCAGGTCAATCACCAAATTAGAAAAAATTGGTCTAATTGGAAATATCTCGAGGGGACCTACATGATTAGAGTAATTTTGGGTCTCTTTCAAGCTTGTTTCATGATGAAATAACTGATTCAAGAGCCCACAAATTTTTTTAGATCCAAGTTTTGCGACATGAACTTAGCCTTATTCTTTGGCTCATAGCTTTTGATCTAGAGAATATTTTCTCTTGCACGTTATATCAATGGAAAGGTCATGAGAAAATATTTTTTTTGAGACCAATTTCAAAGGTTATATTGAAGGGATCAAAGATATCTTCTTGACATAAATTTGGATACCATTTTCAAGAATTTTCTCATTTTGGGGCGCTTGAATCAGTTTTTTTTCTTCCCTTTGTGTCTATTTGATCTCAAAACCATTTTAAAGTGTAATATTCCTTTAGATGCCCATAAAACATCAGATCTAAGGAGTTAGGATATCTCATACCAAATTAGAAACATACAAGGAATAGTTTCAGTGGTCCTAGAAACACAATCACGACTTTATCAGACAAATGAATGCTCAATGTTAACCTTTCTTTCCTGATCTCGTGGGAATTCATGGATATACATATGAGAGTTTATATTATAGAAAAATATTTGCTTTTGATTTTTGATGAAAGTATATTTCTTGTTATATATTATCATAAGCCTTGGAATATGCTCTTAGAGGTAGTTTTGGGTGAATGTCTTCTTTTTAATATATCTAAGACTTCCAAATCCTTCCAAAAGACATCTTCCACGAAATATGTTGATCCCTTCTTCATTCCTCTCATTCTATAAATGTAATGAGTTTCATAAATGAAATTATCATCTCTTGAATGAAAACAAACTCTGCCCAATTGGTTTATGAGTATCTTGATTCTGTTTAGATCCTTTTGTTGAATTGTGCAATGCATTCATTACCTTCTCAATGACCATGATATATTGTGTATTTTTAAAGTAATAATATATGCTTGATTTTGATTCATATCTATCATTTAGCTTGTGTTAATGCATCTTACCTTTCTCTTTTGTTATTGTATGATGTGTCTGAATTATGTTTACATAATTTCAGTGCATCGTGTCATCTATATAAAGGATTAAAGGATGATAGAATATATTGTAAATTATGGCCCATATCTGCCCCTTTGGAACTATGTTTTTCCTTTTTTCTTGATCTTAGGGAGAGTGATTCCTTCATACTCTGGTGTATTACCATTCTTTTCAAATTTCAACACTCTTTCCCCTTAACTTTGTAGAGTTTTAGTTAGAATAGAGTAGTGGTTTATCTAGAGCTTTTAAGACGAAAGGAACTAACCTGATTTTGGAGGTTTATCTCAAGGGTTAAGGTCCCACACCTTAGAGACACTCCCATTTTTATTCCAAAGACCTTCAGACACTTGAATAGTTTCCTAAATTGGATGTGTGCACATAATTCTCTTCCAAAATGTTGTACATCCAATTGTTTGGTAATAAAAAAACCAAGTATGTACAATTTGACACCCTACAATAATGGGTTATTTAATACCTCTAAGAGGAGTTCAAGTTTGACCATTGTTTCCTAAAACAGTTTCCATTCTGTCAAGTAGATATTTGTGATTGTATACATGGTTTATAAGGAATTTCATTGTGCAAATGATTACACTTGAACTATTTTCCACCATGATGCTCTTTGTTAAACATTCAAATAAGTGTGTGTGTGTGTGTACATGTGGGTGTGCATGCATGTGTAGGTGTGTGTGTCATGTGTGCGTGCGTGCATGTGTGAATAGTAATATCTCATTTATATAATTCCTTTATGAGATCTCATGGTCATAAAATGTAATATTAGGTATTTTTTCATGTGCATTCATGACTACACCTATGAGACCATCTACTACATGGGCATTGGATGGTGGTGGATCATATGAAGCCATGATATATCATGTGGACGTCATCTTGATTTTTTGTGGTGTGATTTAGAATAGGATTTTGAAAACTTACAAGTGTTGATTAAGTTATGTGATAATTCTATTTTGTAGATTACTTTTTCCTTCCACTTGAGTAGTGTTACTGTCAATTAGGTCCCAAATATTAGGTCTCAATCTAAAACATTTGTTCATAGAATGTATTGAAGCTAGATGATAGTCACAATATGCATTTTAATCATAGTTATCAAGTAAAGGGATAGTAGATTCCATCTCATTTTGATGAGCTAAAGTTATCATGATGCATTTAAGCAGTTAGAGAGGACTCTAAACTAATCATGCGAATTATCTTCACTCTCAAGAATGAAGGAAAATCCTATCTATTCACTGTGCTACCTTATTGATAGTATTTCCCCCCCCCTCCTTCTTAGCTTGAAAAGTAGATGCATCATTTTCACAAGCATTGAATGGTGTTTGAATTTGATATTTCAACTCACTAGATTTAGGGTCATCAATGCCATACTTATGCATATTTTTTTTACAAGGAGATTGATCTCTTAGTTTCTAACAATACATGAAAAATTTCATTTAATATTGGTATGTTTGAAATGTGGCCGTCTTTGATAGGTTGGAGTAAAATTTGAGTGAAAATATCTTGTAATTCACTTTCCATGTAATAGATCTAATAAATTTGTAAGCATACCCTTAAATTTAAGCACATAGTCACTTATAGGATCACTAGGTCCTTGTCAGAGTTATGAAATTGAAAGTTGTGAAAACATGATTTTTAGCTTATATTTATCAAAAAAACGATCTAAGAGTCTATCAACAAAACCATTAAAGTCATGTACGAAGTTAAATGTTATGGCATATAATAAATCTAAGGCATCTTACTTGAGACTTTTTGGAAAGAGCTTATTCAACAATTTATTGTTATGAAAAAGCGTAGCTATGAAGCATATAAATTCATAATATATTTTTAGGGTCACCCTTTGCATTGCATACTTCAAACTTAGGAGAAATGAAATTGATAAGAAGAGGGTAACTAAGGGCATTGAGGACCAGCATGTTGTGTAACATGTCATGAGAATTCATTATATGAATTACCTTTTGGGCTCTATATTCCAATGGTATAATTTTGTCTTGGATATCCTGAAGTTGTATTAAGAGTGCATCTTGAGTTTTTATAGAAATAACATGTGTAAGCATAAACACTCTAATGTTTTGAGAATGACTTTGACCGAAAGATTTAGCTTATAAAATGGTTCTATGAGGCATAAAAAATGTTATAGGCTGTGAAGGATTGTTCATGGAAATTTGAGTAGTATATGGTGCCACCATAGTATGTATATTAGGTGTAGGAAACATAGTAGAAACAATATGCATAGAAAATTAGTATAATAAATAGCAGTAGTAGTCTCATCCCCTAATGTTGAATGCGAGTCTCTAATAGGAAAGATAGGGGAACTCGAAGGTTCAACATGTACTTCCTTGAATGTAGATTCCTTAGCTAATGTATTTTTTTATACATCTCGAGCCACATAAATCATTGTGTTGATTTATTTAGGATGTAATGCAAATAATTATTTAAAGCAAGATATTTCATGTGGAATAAAGATGGTAAATTTTGGAGCACTCTTATTACTAACATCGTTACCATAAGCATGTTCATTCACAACATGATAATTGTAATTAACATTACCAACATCCATATTTTTTTATTAATTAAAGGAACATTCATATCATCAATAGTCACCGTTTTATTTTTTGGGATTAAACCAAAGGAAATTGAACCAAAGCTATATATAAACCACTCAATCTAACATTTTTCTTAGTAGGTGTAGTTGACCCAACTTTCTTGATATCCACAAGATGGAAACTTAAAAAACATTCATGAAGGTAATGCTAATGATATATGAATATGATTTAAACACACATGAAAACAAAATCCTAGCTAAGAGGAAATATATAAAACTTGAAGAAGAAACTCTAAGTTGTGTGGTCGAATGAATGGGAGTTCATTGATTTATTTTAGAGTTTTGTAACACCATGACCTAAATGTACTAGAAAAAACATAAGAATTCGAGTAAATGTAATAATTACATTAACATTAGACTAAAATAACATAAAATTGACTAAAAATTGAGAGTGGGAGAGTACAAATCGTGAGTAAATTATCTACCTTGAATTACATTCTTGAAAGCTAACTGTGGAATGTGGATCTGTAGAATAGCCTAAAATAAGACCAAAATAAGAATCAAGAAGTTTGGCTATGCTTAAAGGTTTTTGGATAGTAGCAAAAATGGGGATAATAGAGGTCGTTGATAGTGCCCTGGGGCAATAGTGAACATCACCACTTTTCACTCTTTTCCCAACTAATGTCCTCCATTTCTCAGACTAATTTCAAGTTGTGATAGATAATAGCCTATTTACAATATATGTGATGATGCACGAATATTGATATATGGATTCTCCTTTGGTCCAACTCCAAACCATAGGAATTCACTCAAAGAAACATGAAAAGGAAATAATAAAATTGGTCCATGATACCTTTAATTAGAAGTGTTGACCTTCATATTAGTGTGGAATCATAGCACTTGTAGTTCAATGTAAAATAATATCCCCATGTGAGAGAAGCCTTCAATTTCTCTACCTTTATATGTTCAATCAATGCAAACACATTAATTTTTCCTTTCACACAAGAACATGAAAACATCAAAAATTAGACTTTGAAGAGGCTTGCATGAATTTGACTACTCTCAGACTGATCTCTTGATAACTCTTGTGTAGATATAGTGATTTACAAGGTGCTATATGTGTTTTGTCTTAAGAGAGGTGTTAAATTACCTCTAGTTTTTTAATAAACGCATTCCTATGATGATATACTGCACAAGACAACCTAAAATTCAAGTGTATGCCAACCTAAAAAAGTTCCTAAATGATAATAATGAATGTTAGATTGAGGGGGTCACCATTGGCCACCACTGGTGTCTTAGGGCACTAATAAATGTCGCCACTAGTGTCCCTTTGTTACTTCTAATGAATCACCACTAAAAGGTCTTAGAATAGAAGTGTATGAATATTTAAAGGTGTGGTGTAATGGATCATGTCCTAAGAAAATTGAAAGTGAACCCCATAGTGTCTAATGGAAATTGGTGGCACCAAAAGCGGTAAGAGATCAACTTAAAGAGGGGGAAAATATACCAAAAGGAGCCTAATGTTTAGTATTGGTCCAAGTGTCTTAAAAAGGTACCAAACATTTTGTTATCACATTCATTATATAAAATTTTAGGTGTCTATAGGCATACACAAATTAAAAAATGATATGATGTTGGGCATGGGACCATCAAAGACCCCATAAAGTTTAAATTGTGCTAATATTCTCTATAATGTAGTTATTTCCTTATTGCATTATTATCATATTTCCATTGCAATAACTATCTAATGAACTAAAGATAAATCCATTTTCAACTACTTGGTAATAGATGGACTCCAACGGGGATTACAAAGAAAAAAAATACAAAAGTAGACATGGGCTAAAGTTTTCTAGGAGGAAAATAACCATATCAATGATTATTGTGTTCCATCTTAGGGAGTTAAATCTAAGGAGGATGTGGATATGACTATTACAAATATCTAAAATATATTTATTTGATATCAATTTAAAGGTTTTAAAGGTTTCTTGTATATTTTATCGGGGTAAGTACTTGGAAATGGTGGGCCAAAAGGGGGTCAAAAGTGGTTACTTTTTTCTTCATAAAATTAGCAAAAGTGAAATTTCAATGAGTAATCTGACATGCCTATGCTCAAAATTTAACAATTTTATAAAAACAAGAATTAAGTAATCATGTTTGCTCTCGATGAGATCTTGATGAATCTTGAAAGATTTAGTTATCTCAATTGAATAAAGTAATCATGTCATTATCAATCAATTTCTCCAAAAAATGTTGCATATTCTCATTGATCATATTAGATTGTCTCATTTCTCTTAAAAAAACATTCTAAAATGGTTGTTCTATAGCATTTACTATGTTCATAGGGTCATTCTTAGTTGGAAAAAGATTATAGTTTTCTTAAATTATATAGAAATTTGGAAGAATAAAAAATATCGGATCCATACTTAAGAACATTTGTGCAATCTTAGTTTCAAATTCTCTTATAACATTGCAAACCTCATGTGGAGACAGATAGGAATGTAAACCATTTTTTTTGATAATTGAAATAAAATATCAACAAAATACTTTGGATCTCACTATTTGATGGCTCACAAGTCATTTTAATAACCATTGTTTTGAATCTAAACATATAAGATGACTAATATGTTCATTTGTACCTTGCAAAGTTTCAGCTAATTTAGAAAATTTGACCTCCATGCCAATGTTAATTTGAAAATGAGCTACGAAATCATCAACTCATTTTGTTAAACAATTAATAAATTCATGTGGAAGATTATAAAACCAATCGATAACATAATCCTTAATGCTTCCAGGGAGTTTATTAATCAATTGGTTATCATCATGCTTTTTAAAAAGAAGTGTGAAAGGATCTAATCAAGGATCTTCTTTTTCATTAAACAATTCAAATTTTAGAGAAAAAAATATGGTTAGAAAAGGGTATTTCATTTGAAGTTACCCCTCTTATTACCTGATGTTTGAAATCTATGAGAAATTGTTATAATTTGATTTTGTATGTTATGAAGAGTTTCATGCTAGCCATTTCAGGATTTTGGATAAGTGTGGAATGTAGAGAGGTATTTGTGTTATAACATGGAATTTGGAGTGATTGGGAATACAAGATATATCAATATTGAATTAGGAATGAAGATTATGGAAACTAATTTATATTGGAGTTTGTTATAGAAATGATTAATGGAGGGGTGTCATATTCCTATTAGATATGGGGGTATGGGAGCTTGTAATTGTTGTTGGGAAATTAGTTGATTAAGAGTTGATTGCAAAATAGCTTAGGAAATGAGTGAATAAGGAGATGGTAGAGAAATGGTGAGGTAAGTAGATGATTTGTAAATGGAAACATCACAAAGAAAACCTTCACATGTGGCTTCTTTTAGGAAATTCATCATATTTTCAATAACTTGAAGGGTTTTAACGAGAAACTTTGTAAATTAGATGTGAGAAGTTTCTATTCTTTTACTAATGGGTTGAGAAGCATTTTTAAAACTATCAACATTTCAATTGGCTTGAGCATTCAATCACGATAAAAATCATTTTCTACGTTGTCATTAATAAATGAATTTTGAATCTTATTACCATTCTCATACATTTTGTTATTATTCAAACTAAGAAGCTTTAATCTTTTGCACAAGCATACCTAGTTTCAAAGGTTCAAGCACACTATTATTTCACAAAGATAAATTCACATTTTTAGAATCCATTCTCTTTTAAATACTAGATTAGATGTATTAACCAAAGGAATTTCGATATATTTATTGGTTCTTTTAACTAACGTTGACACCTTTTCTAGTTGGAATTCCATTTTTTTTCAATTTTTGTGGTGTAAAATTAATTAAAACATGCAAGCAAATAATTTACACAAGACCGAACACACTGGATTTTGAATAATTTTTAAAATTTGGAAAATACCCCGGTTTGGGATCAATCACAATTGAAAGACAAATAAAATTATCTATATCTTTAAGAGCATGCACAAAAAATAAACCTTATGGCCTACACAATATTCACCATTAAATGGATTTGAGAAACAAAGCAAAAAACATTAGATCTAGGAGCATGCACAATAATTAAACCATATAAATTATGAGATTTACTATTGAATGAAACCTAGGAGGTGTAAGGATGTTGGGATTAATGAAAAATTTTCTGCAAAAAATTAACTACCTTAATTAAGCATCACAAAACATGTAAAATACAATAATGATTCCTAATTGATTTTCTTAGTTGAACATGTAAGGACATATGAGAAATAGAAGGTCATATTTTTATGGAATGCCATAAATTTGACACCATGATATGATTGTGGAAATGTGAAGGCTAGACTGTAAAAACGACCGCCTATAAATCTAGGATTGATTTGATTAAGTTCCCATGACCATTTGTATGGTCTTGTTCAATCTTGGTATGGTATGTATGTAACTAGAAGGTCCTTAGAATGCAATTTTTTTTATTTTTTATTACTCACCTTGTCAGGTCTTATATTTTATGCACATGATTTGATATATATGATGATCTTGACTTGTTTTGTTAAGGAAAACAAAACTTAGGGGCATGTATTAGCATTTTGGTGGCTAGTGTAAGGTAACTAAACACCTAATAGTTAGAGACATTATATTGGATTAAAGATGTTGATAAAACATCTAGAATTAATTAACTTCAGTATGTGAGCCAATTTTTCTCTATTTAATCTAATGATTTCTCAAACAATGATTAGTGCTCTAGTGATTGCTTCTTGGTTAAATGTATGAGGCCCAATTTTAAAACAATCTCTTTTATATATTATAATGCCTTCTTGTACTCATCAAACTTATAATAGACTATTCAGAAGGAACAAAGCTCCATTATCATGTATTTTGATTATTACTATAGACATTGATATTTCGTTTTAGTAGATTTCTATAAGTATGATGTTTATGTATGCATAACATGTTATTTCAAGTAGTTCATATTTAATTACCTACTAATTAACATTGAATATAATAATTAATTTTGTGTTTTAAAACTTTGATCTATAATGATGTTGGGGACTAATGGAGACATTAAATGCGATTTGTATCCAATGATGATTCTTTTAATATGATTATAGAATTAATCTATATTATTCAATTTCTATATGTTAGTCATATGTACCACGAGCATATTTGATATTTTAAAAAGTATGTAGAATATAAAGGCCAAAAGAAAACGTACAAAAAAAAACTCAAAAAATTTATCACAATTTATAAACACTCAAACCTATCTCAAACCTTATCTTTTCATTTTAATTTACAATGTGATAATTAACTACTTTCTTAGTTTTCTTGCATTTTCTTAATTTTCCATTTTTGGCAATTTTTTCTATTTTGATATGTACCCAATTTTAGTACATTTGTTCTAAGACTACATATCCTATTTTAAGCCAATAATTAATTCATGGGTGAGATTGGGTTGACCCAAAAACCCATTCCACAAGCGCAAAATCAGAACATGCATTTACATGGAGTGTTAAATTGACAAGTGTCCTATATGCTATTTTGAAGTCCATATCTATGCAACAAAACCCATGGTTATGTAAGAATTTGTGGAAGAGGTTTTCTAAGGTGTCACCCATGTGCGTGTTTTTGAGATTTGTAATAGAGTATGGAATTGGAAGGGGGTAGTTGCATTCTTGGGATGAAGATGGTCACATGTTCTCTCTTATTCATTGTTAAATTTGGTTGTTTTTTATATAGATTTAATTTTTTTTTTTTTTTTTGAGGTTATGTATTTATTTTTGTTTGGAGGAGTTTATTTGGAATTGAAAATTTGGAAAATTTAGATGTAGGATTCAAAACTTGATGATTTTCTATTTTGTAAAGGAAATGTTTATGTTTTCATGTGTTTACACGAAAAGATTAATCACATACTTATTTCATGAATTTAAGTTTTTTTTCAAGTTATGTATCCATGGATATGATATTATAATGTATGCGGGTTTTATAAATATACCGACATGTGGCACACATCCTTCTTAGTTAGTTATATGGTTACAATATATGGGACCAATTAGGTAACACAAGGAATTAGTTATATTGGGTAATGAGTTGACCTACATTGAGATGACGTTTTACCCACCCAATAAGAGTATTGTATGCCGATATAAAGGCGATGCATATCATTATGATGTATGTTGTTAGTGTTTTGAGTCTCCTACTTGGTATAAGGATAGTTGAGGTATACCTCTTGAAGCGACAATCTCATATTGTGCGAGCTTGTGGAGTTATTCCTTAAAAAATATTATATGGTGTTTCCTTAACTCAACAATTCTTATTCTATATATGAATATACTGAATGTTTGGGCATCATGGCCCACCAATATCTCTATTGTTATGTTGATCTTCATTAAATTATGCATATTATTTGGATTATTCTATTATAATATGTAAGGATTTTACCATCTTTTCTTTTCAAACCCTATGGGAATGAGAGTGTTGTGGGGAACTTTTTATTCATCATGGCTTGTGGAACAAGTCATTTGGGGGGAGTATGCGAATGGGCTTGTATGAGCAAGTTGCAAGTGTTCACGACCCCCTCTCCATATTGGAATATACAAAGCATTACATTTGGGACTTGTGGAACCTTGAAAAATAGGCTGAAAACCCACTTCATACAATCTTTGAAGGAGGTCTAAGGAGGAAATTTTGTCCTTGAGAAGCACCTTACTTGACTTGGTAAAGTCTCTTGTTTATTTTTTATTTTTTAAATGAGTTATTTTCCCCTTTCCCATTTCTACTAATCATTTGGATTCCTCGATGAGTTTTCCTCGAGGTTTTTGTTGGTTGAATGAGCCTCTTGGTTACTTGATTTTTTCCTTCTTCCTTGAAATCTTGCATATGAATTTTGGCATGCTTCTTTCCTTTGGGCCTAAGGGAGGTTATGGATGTATCTCATTAGTGAAGTATTTTTTTATGATGCCAATATGATGGGAGGTACAAATCCTTCCTATGGTCAACTTCAAAGCAATTTAGAGACATTCTTTAGAATATGGCCATTCTTGTTTTTGTAGGTTGCATTAAAATCTCCAAACTTAAGCATGTACTTCTCTTTGCTAGTTGAGCCAAGAGTTGACTTGCCTTATATTAATGAAGATTGGAATCATTAAAATCACATTGTTTTTTTACCAATGACTATCCTCCACATAAAATGCACCTATGCATGGCCGTGCGAACCATGAAAATACACCATACCCATGAATGCACATGCACTGGTGGGTCTCACGTGTCAGGGGTCATGCCAGACACTTATGTTTTCTTTTACAAAATGCACCGCAATCAGAATGCAACATGTGGTAGGTGGTAGGCGGGTTGGTGGGGATAGTGCATTGGGAACATGTAGGTCACGGGTTCCACTCCTATTGGGGTTCCTTGTGCGTTGGTAAAAAATACAATAGGTTTTTCAACCCAAAAAAAAATGAAGTCCAAAACAATGCGCTGTATGGTAGTGTATGACATCATGGTCATCATGATGTTTGTGATGTATGTGGGTGTATTTTATGTGGAGGATAACCTTCGCCTTATTTTTTGGCCTTATTATTCCTTTGGGTTCATTGAGTACATTCTTGGATTGTAAAAAATATTGAGTTCTCGAGAAGTCATATGAAAACATAAGCTTGTTTCTCCCTGTTACATTTCTTTCTTACCCGTGGCATTGTTCTTGAGGACTCGGTGGCTTGTAAATAGAAAATTTGTAAAGTTAGACTTTTTCCCTCTTATCTTTAAGATAGATCGAGTGTTTGGGATTTTTTATTTTTGTTATATTTACTCTCACGGGAAAGTGAGAAATATTGAATGCATGTGTGCAAGAAAAATTCTGAGTGAATTTAATTGAAATAGAAGAATCTTTAATTAAAAAATTCTTGTATTTCATAAGCCAGGAATAAACTAAGGCTTTCACGTTTCAAAGGTTAATTAAACGTTTTAAGGTTATAAAGGGCCATGCTTTTTTGTGGTGTTGAAGAGAATTGTTTTAAAGCCCCATTCCTTTTTAAGATAAAGTGACAAAGCTTTGTCTTTAAAAAAAAGACAACGATGATTGGTTGATAAGGAAAATGTTGATTTTCATCAAAGGTTTTGAGGAGATTTTGAAGGATAAAATGACTTTTTGATTTTTTTAAGTTGAAAGGGTATTTTTGATGTAAATGTATTGTGACATCATGGATTCTTTTACAAATATATCAGTGTCAGATTGTAAATTAGATGGGAAAAATTATTCTTTCTAGAGATATAAGATGAAAAATGTTTTGCGTGCAAAAGATTTGCAGGAATATGTAACATAAAAGAAAGACACCCCTCTTAAATACAGAGAGGTAGTATCATATTAAAGAAAGAATAATGCAGCGCTAGGTGTTATTAACTTATTGGTATGTTTGTTGCTGATGAAATCTTTCCACAAATTCAAGATATTATTAATGTATATGAAGATTGGAAAATATTTACACATAAATTTGAAAAGCCTACAAAGATTGAGATTTTGCATCTAAAGAAACAATTACATAATCTAAGAATGGAAAATGATTAGGATGTAACATAATATCTCACAAAATTGAATGAGATAAAAAATTAAGTAGAGACCATTGGAGAGAAATCATTAGTTGAGATAACTCTTAATAGTCTCCCACAAAAATATCTAATTATATCCTTAAAAGTTGCTGATAAGATATATTTTCTAACGTTTGAATAATTAAGTGGTTATTTACTCTGTAAGAAGAACAAAGATTTAGAAGCAAGTTTGTAGAAGCTAACTCTACTAAGTAAGACTACATTTCAAGAGACAAATTCAAAGATAATAAGATATATTTTCAAAGATAATAAGATATATTTTCTAACATTTGAATAGTTAAGTGGTTATTTACTCTGTAAGAAGAACAAAGACTTAGAAGCAAGTTTGTAGAAGCTAACTCTACTAAGTAAGACTACATTTCAAGAGACAAATTCAAAGATAATAAGATGCAAAATCGAGCTAAGGTGGTTTTAGAATCCAAGTAAAGGATGAACCGAGAAGATGACAAGAGAAGGAAACAAAAACATAAAATCAAGTGCTTCAATTGAAACAGATTATGGCATTTTCAATGGGAATGTGCTAAAAAGAAGCCAAAGATGCAAAATTGGTCAAAAAAGCAAACAACCAATTTATGGAAAGTCAAAGAGAAAAAGAAGGTCATCTCTTCATCGTGTCCTTCTTTGCACAAAATAATTCAATAATGTTTGGTATATAGATTTAGGAGCAAGACAACATATGACTTTTAAGGAAGCAAGTTTCAAATCTCTCGAAAAAGATGAAGAGAGTGAAAAGGAAAAGATATTGCTTGGTGATGATACAACTTATACTATATAATGGTATGTCAATATTCATGTTAAGATGAATAATGGTGAAGTAAAATATATTACAAATATGAAGTATGCTTGTAGTTTAAAGAAGAATCTTCTTTCGGAAAGTCAAATCACAAAACAAGGTTACAAAGTTGAACTTTGCAAGGATAATTGTTTGATTAAGGATATGATGAGTGGTTACAAAGTGGTTTCTTTACGTACCTTAAATGGAGGAATATACAACAAGTGCACATGCTCTTGTTACATCTCATGATAATACTAGTGTGTTATGGCATTTAAGATTTGGGCACCTTAATTTCCAATTCTTGGGTTCAATGAAATAATTGTCCACATGGTTTACAGAGTTCCCAAAATCTATTTAGATTCAAATGCGTGTGAGGGTTGTTTGTATGAGAAACAACATAGGGATTGACATGAGAAAATGGAGCATGCCAAGCAAGAGAAAAACATTAGTAGGTGCATAGTGATGTTATGGTGCATAGTGATATTAGGAGCCAACACTCTGGAATCGGGTAGGGAAAACCCTCTTATCGGGTATGCATAGGTGACTGTAATTATAGGTATTATCATAAGTATGTTTCAATTATAAGGGTGGATGCCCCATATGTTTGTCCATGTGTTATAACATTCCCCATACAACGAGATCACGAGTAGCTGAAATATGACCACAATAGTAGTGTATGTTTGGGGTAACCCCTAAATGGTTGAGGATCGTACTTGGAGAATGAAAAAGTTAGTGCAAGCATTTTCCTTGAGCGTCACTTGCTCAAAATCAAATCTTTTTTAGGATCGAAATATGTGTTAGCCTTAATAAATGATTTCTTAAGAAAATTTGGATTTATTATCTTGAGAAAAAAGTGAGGTGTTTGAAAAGTTTAGACAATTAGTGGAGAGTCTTATTTATTTGACTATAACTAGCAATGACATTGCTTATGTGGATAGTCTAGCTTCAAGGTTTATGTCATCTCCCAAAATTCCTTATTGGAAAGGAACTAAAAGAATTTTGAGTTATGTCAAAGGGATTCTAAATTTTGGGGTTGAGTATTTGGTAAGCAATGATATGTCTTTACTAAGTTTTACAAATTTTGATTGGGATGGATATGTAGATGATTGCAAATCTATAACATGTTTTGTGTTCGCCATTAGATCAGGGGCTATCTCATGGTGTAGCAAAAAACAACCAACAATTGCATTGTCATCAATAGAGGTGAAATATACATCGTCATGTAGAACTTCTAGTGAAGTGGTTTGGTTGAGGAGAATATTGTGATTTATATTTTCACATAATAACCTTCAATATTGTATTGTGACAACAAAAATACAATACTATTGGTGTAAAATCCTATCTGTCATGCAATAACAAAACATATGGAGATTTTTTATCACTACATTAGAGAGTTGATTCAAAATAATGAAATTCAATTGGTCTATTGCAACATTGAAGATCAAATTGTAGATATTTTCAACAAAACATTGAGCGAAACAAAATTTATTAAGTTTATAGATAAAGTAGGAGTCAAAGAAATTATATAAATGGGTACCACATTAACCATACGAACCATAAGAGCAGGCATAACTAATATATAGTGTGTTGTGATTATGAGGGGGTCTTTAAAATCCTTAGGTCATATAAAATTCTAGTCTAGTTTTTGTGCGTACGTCAAAAATGAGTTTTTAAGGATGTTATAGACGTTTTACTTACATATGTGTGCAAATTCAAAACTGAGCATCAACATTCAATGTTGGAGGGAGTTGTACATTCCCCATGAGTGAAATACCTTTGGGTTGTATGAGATTTTCAATCTTAAACTTATCAATTTTTTTGAGGTAAATTTAAAACAATGTTGTGTACTTGCCCAAAATTACTTGGTTTGCTGGCATTTTTTTTGTATTTATGTAAACAATTGCATCTCATGAAAACTATGTAAAAAGTGGCATCACATGAAAGTAGATCAGGGTAAATTTTAAGCCCCCACAAAAAAATATGTATAATTTATTTGGCGAATATTCAAAAACCACTTTCGAAAATATGGAAAATCATAGGAAATTTTTATTCGCAGGGTTAGTGAATTCCAAGAAAACACTACCAACTAGCAGTCGATAGCAGTTGTAGCATCGAGTATGCTAGTTGCGACTAGTAGCATTATGGATGGACACATGGAAGTTGCTGATTGGTTCTTCATAAGGGACCATAGGCATTTGGTCGAGAGGAAACTTTGATGCATACTTGATAATCATAATTCAGATTCAGAGTTATAAATTCGTAATTAGTGTATATTATGGGTGTTGCCTTCAAGTAGCATTTTGGATGGAACCAATTGATAACATTTGCAACATTTTGTAACCTATATGCAATTTTAACAGAAGTTGCGCCTTTCATATCAACATTTAAAATACATAGAAATAGAAGCGCCCTTGATGTTAGAGGGTTGTAATATGCAGTCAATCTCGATCATCAATGCCCATGAGACCATAGGCATGTGTAAAGGAATCGAGAGGAAACTTTGATGCATACTTGATAATCATAATTGAGATGAATTAAATACAGATTCAGAGTTATAAATTCGTAATTAGTGTATATATGAATGAGAATTTTGCTAAGTTTAATTTCGAGCTAAAAGCAATTTGAATTAAAACAGTTGGCTATTGAAAATTAGATTAGGTTTTGAGTAGACCTCTGCATTTTTACGTGTGTGAAAAGGAATAGGAACCGGCCTTCATCTGGAGAGCTTTTCCGATTTCGCAAGGTCCCACACTTGCTAAGTGAACTAACCCCTAAAAGTAACTTGATCTCAAAAAATATATGTGACCAAGTCCTAATCCCTACACCTAAAAATTCACCAAATGCAAATTTCAAAAAACAGAATATTCGCCACTAAAATTTACATTGACGCTGATTGATTTATGCTTCACCTTATTTCTCTGTTGCAGACACAACACCATTTTACTTACATAATCATGGATTTTATCCATTTGTACTTGTGAAATATATCAATAATGGCCTTGTTAAAAAACCACCCTCGCCCACATAGTCCTAGGAAAATAATACTTTTGTGACAAGGAAATGCTCTCTAACCATATCCCTAGATCTAAAAATCTCGTGAAAACTCAAACAAGCATGATTATCAAATGGGTTGTTGTCCAACAGTGTTTATGATGGCATAAAAGGCGTTGCCTAGCCATGCACCAAGATAGAAATCCTAGGAGATTCCAAGCAATAAGGGATGAGGGCATGATTGTGCCCCGAGCAAATTTGGTAGAATGGGAAACCCTCAATCCTTGATAACTAAGCTTAATATTTCTATGCACCTTACCGGCGCAAGTTTCAGATTCAATTAAAAAACAAACATGATTTTATGAGTGAATAAAACAAAATATGAAAGTGTGTAGAAGCCTTTGGCCTTTTTTAAGGAATATCAAGCACATTAATTCTAAATGTTCAACGCTTACTCTAAACCTTCTCAACCACATATATTTCCTTCGACATATACGTCTCGACACTCATGTTAAATTTGCTCAACCACAATTTTTCCTTTGAGATAGATATAGACATTTCATACACATCAGGACAAGGGACATTCCTTATCACTATGAGCATCATTCTATATTGGAAATGTAATCTTCATCATCAAATTATTATAGTCAGGAAAGTCCATTTCATAGAGAAAATGCCTATCAACATAATAATAAACATTACATCCCGAATTTTTAAATTTATGTTATGAGAGTCTTTTCATTTCTTTTAATGAGAATGGTCAATATTGTGTGACTAAATTACTCATTTATTTTATTAAACCTAAATAATTAATGATTTTCTTATAATCATTTATTAAAATGTTTCCAAATTTATTAAACTATTTCTCAATTTCTAATAATACCCCCAAAAAAGAAAAAGAAATAAGATAGTCCTTCTTGTAAAAAGACTTAATACAAATACACATTTTACGAAGGACAAACAAATTCTACAAAAAGTGATAAAACTTTAATATCTCTAAGGACATTCAGGGTTCAATCATTTAAATTGAACTCCCCTTTGGTGCCAAGTTCCTCTGAAAACTAATAAAACTGATAAATATGTTTGATTTTATTATTCATTTCAATACTTTTGAATAAAGAGAATTATACCTAACTATAAAGAAAGCCCCACCCAATATAATGTTGTGATAAAGGTTTTTTTTGAATTACTATTATAATATATTTAAAATACAAAAAATGTGATAGATTCCATTGCTTATTTTAATGTATAAACGAAAATTATACTCTGCCGAATGAAAAATTGCTGTTATAATATACTTAATTTACATACCTAACTCCGGATTTTTTAAATAAAAATATTCACACCAAAAGTATCCTAAAAAGCATGTCTCATTCATTTTTAAAGGCCATTAGTTGGCATTCACTATATATTTTCTCTTTTAACTAAATATGCCTATGTAATGTTTTTCCATATAAGTCAAAGAAGTGATTATAAATTGAATGAATGGTTCTTTGGTCATTATCATATGACATTCTTGATTAAATATAACAGGGTGAAATTTGAATTAATATTATATTTTTGGAGTTCCAAAGCATAGTTTGAAAGGATGAGCATATTCCTTTAAGTCCACTGAAAGGCGTGGATGTACCATAAAAATAGAAAATGAAAATGATGGGATTCTTGAGAATATGGAAGAAAGAAAAGAGGTATCATGGCTTTGTGTGGAATAAATTGAGAAGTGGGTCAATGGATGGTATTAGGATGGAAAGATGTTTTATTAAAGGCTTCATTCATATATGCTCGACATAAAGTTTCTGGGTTATAAAAAAGTGAGTGGAATGGTATCATATTCCGAAAATATAAAATATATCGATTATGAGAATTGAACAGGTTTAAAATATTTTAATTAATTGATTTAGTTAATAAAATAAATTACTTATATTTATTTTATTGGGTTTATGGTAGTTTTAGTAAAGGTTACGAGAACTTTTCAAAACTCTTACCCTTATCTAATTTAAAAAAAAGCTATCATTTCAATAAAAAAAAAGATAACGTAACATAAGTAATAAGATTTAAAGTCCAACAATTAAGGTAGAAGATATTAGGTAATCAGAGCAATTAGAGCAACTAGAAGAGATGAAAGATCATCTAACTTTTTACACCAACTCACCAAACTAAGCCCATGTTTCCACATTTTATTATTGTCAATGTTTGTATCATCCGAGTATTTACTAGATAAGTAAATACCCAAAGCCAATGGAGTTTCAAATAAGTTGGATAAGTTGAATGCGTTGGATAAGTTGGAGTGTTCGACATGGAAAATTTTAGTGACAAATTTTCTGTAACTCGCGAATATTTGGGTTTTTGAAATTGGCATTTCACGATTTGGAGTAGTACAAAGCACCATTTCGCCTAAAATATTGGGATGCAAGTTACTTTTTTGGGTTAGCTCGCCTAGAGTTTAAAATAAATTACATACTTATGAATGTATATCGCAGTTATCTCAAAACTCAAACTGGGCACATTCGCGAATATATAGGGGAAGGGACCCCATAACCGAGCAGGGTCCAATGATTGAGAGTGTTTTAGCTGTTTTTGGAACCTTTGGTAGAAACTTTTTTGCTCATAAATTAAATGAAAAGTGACATAAATATGTTCAATTTTTCCTGAGTTATTGTGAAATTTATTATGTATTGTTATTTCAATATTGAAGTGTAAATATATGACATTCTCACCAAATAAAGATCACATCTGCAAATTAATACATTACATATTAATATCAAGAGGTTATTTCAACATCAACTACTGGTGCCATTTAAGTTTTTTAAGGCTCCAACATGTACAATGTTAAACAATTATTTGTGCAGTAATAAATATATTTGCTTTCAATACTAAATTCACTTGCTTACATCATATTATATTTTTATGTACATACATCTATCCTAGTAACAAATTTAAAAGGCTCATCAAAGTCCAACTATTTATATTGATTTTGACAAATTCAAATCCATATCTACAATTTATTCATCCAAAATCTCCCAACCTCCAATGTCATCTTCTATATTAAATGCAAGCACCTGCAAACAAGAAAAGTGTTGTAAGGCTCACTATTTACAAAAAAAATCACAATTAATGAAGGATTGAACAAGATTTCAAAAATATAATTAATAATTTCACAATCAAAGTGATGTATTTCCCACTCCATCTCCACTTAACTCTCTCACCCAATAGAATTCGAGTGCATGGATCAACTAAAGTGTCAAATATAACAAATAAATTGTTTTATTTACTTTACCAATCCATGTCAAACTCCCTCAGCCAATAGAAATGAAGCACACGGATCAAACATGGATCCAAATTTCTCACTAAAATCTATAAATAGTAGAGTTGAGTCGAATACTTCTTTCCCATTCAAAAAAATATTTCAGTTTGATTTACATTTTGCTGTGCAAAAACTAAAACTTACTTGTTGCTGCTGACAGTTTACATCTTCTTGCTGTGCAAAGGCTGCTAACTAGCCAGGGGCAATCTCTTCCATGCTGTGCAAAAGCTGCTAACTAGCCAAGTGCAATATCTTCCATTTCCTATTTATTTACATCTTGGTAATCTTGTTCAATCCTTCATTAATTATATTGTATAGAAGTTTATATTGTATAGATAGTTTACCATTAAAATTGTTATGAACAATAATGGCTGATTTAAATAGTTTACAAGCAGCTCATTATTATTCGTAACAATTTTAATGATAAAATCACTAAATATACAGTGAATCCTATGTTTTTTCAATTGATCATCTGTCATTATTCATAACCTGCTCTTTCATGGAAATAAAATATTTACTGCAGTTCTGTTAAAAATATACTGCAGTTTTGCTAGAAATTTACTGTAAGTTTTGCTTCAAATATACATGCATTTAAATAGTGTAACCCTTCCATTTCACGAGGCATTTCACTTCGCACATAGCTCATTGAAAACATAATCCAGATGAAAAGCCACAAGGTTGCCATGAAGGAAATCTTTTGGTAATATAATACGCAGAAAGTGAACGGTGAAACTGTAATTTCAAGCCATTATTGGATTGGCAGAAGCATTTCAGAAAACTTGAAACTATAATTTCTGGCCATTATTGGATTAAATTAAGCTGTCCAAACTTTAAAGCAAAGGATTTGAGAAAACATGCAAATGATGGACGTATTTTCAAAAACCCTATATTAATATCAGTTTTGACGCAGAAACAAAATCATTTTGCTCTCTAGACAAGATATTTCTGAACATAAAACATGTGTAATTTATAACTTTTTCGTACATAATGTGACATGTGGAAAATAACCTATACAAAATGTGAAAAATGTAACATTTTAAACTAGTGACCCAAAACTGTTAATTTTTAGAACCACTTGTTATTAGTTTAATACTTTATAAATGCTTATTTGTTTGGTAAATGGTGCACATTAAATATTGTCAGCTGTAATCAATGTCACATATCACTGATCACATGGGAATGCATTTATTTCTGCCAGGTGTTTAATTGTGTTTAATTGTGTGGCAGAACTACTTGTGTTGGGACAGGTGATCAGCACGTGTTGGGGCAGATTTCATAATGGCGCGTGCAAAGCAGCCTGCCAAAAGACCAGTTAGAAAAACGAGGAGTAAGCTGCAGAGGGGGGTGAAGTTCACAAATATCTCTTCTGATGAGGATAACATAGTCGACAAACAACCTCAAAAAACCACCACAGCGAATCCAAGGAAGAATCAGTCAAGAGCCAAAGCACAAAATTTTGCCTTCATCAATGCAGCGAATATACATAAGAAAAGAACAGCTTCCAATAAAATGAGGCATCCGCCAAAAGGCAAAGAATTTTCTTTTCATGAGAATATCACAGCTGCCCAAGATCCTGAAATCAACCTTACTAATCCAACTGTGGAAGTAACTGGAAGTACTGCTATAACAAAGAAAGTATACATAAGAGGGCAATGGACAGAAGCTGACATGAAAGCAGCCTTAAGGGACGTGGAAGAAAATGGAATGTCCACGCGGCAAGCAGCAACTAAGTGGGGAATCCCTAGTACAAATGTGACTGATTGGTTGTATGGAAAAAGAACCAGTAAGAGGAAGGGACCTCCAACTGTTTTAACAGATGAAGAAGAGAAAGAAATTGTTACCTGGTGCCAAGATATGGCTGAACTTGGCCATGGTCTTGAAGTCATTCACCTAAAGGCCTATGTAGCGCACATGTGCCAATGCAGACCAAACCCATTCAAAGATGGCCTGCCAGGAAAGTCATGGTGGTATGGTTTTCGAAGACGTCATCCTGACTTGACAATAAGAACTGCAGAAGGCCTTGACCGAGATAGAGCAGTCATGTTAAGGCCAAGAATTGTTGCTGCTTTTTATGATAACTTGCAAAAAATGTATGCTGCAAATCAGTATGGGCCAGACAAAATATGGAACTGTGATGAAACTGGTGTTCAAGCAGGCAGGAATTGTGGCATGCGTGTCATTGCTAAGTTGGGATGTAGAAGTGTTCCACATATTATGTCAAAAAGTAGGGAATGGATTACCATATTATGTTGTGTTAATGCAGCAGGACAAAGCATTCCTGGATTTTATCTTTTCAAAGCAAAGAGACAACTGAAGAACTATATAGCTGGATGTGAACCTGGAGCATGCATGGCAGCCCAACCACATGCTTGGATGACAAAAGAGTTGTTTATGAATTGGTTACATCATTTTGCAAGATCAGTTCCAGGTGGGGTTTCACCAAAAAATAGGCATCTTCTCATATTTGATGGTCATGGCAGCCATGTAGCTTTAGGCACAATCCAAGAGGCTAGAAATTTAGGCATTGACCTTCTGACTCTACCAGCACATACTAGCCATAAGCTTCAACCATTAGATGTTAGTGTGTTCTCTCCATTCAAGAACTACTTTAAAACAGTGAGGTCTAGATGGATGGCAAGGAACCCAGGTCTTGAAATAAGGAGGACAGAATTGGCAAAACTTGGCAGTCAAGCTTTCCAACTTGCACTTACACCTGAAAATATCAAGGCAGGTTTTCGAAGGACAGGTATATGGCCACTAGATCAAAATGCTCTTTCCAATGATATGAGGCCAAGTGAGGCCTTTGATGTTGAAGAAGATGAGGTGGCAGCTGTTGAAAACATATTGAGGATGGCGGGAGTGGAAGATGCAGATGTGCAACGTTGTTTAGAAGAACTTGCAAAAAATGTGGTAGGTAATGAGGAAAACCAAAAAACAAGGGAAGAGCATGTTGAGTCTACATGTTTTGGCATGCCTTCAGATTTTCACCTTAGTTCAGCAACTCATGTGAGCCAAACACAAGAAGCTACAGATATTGATGATAGCATGAGCTTACCAACACAATTCAGTGCACCTGAATGGATTAAAGAAGGGGCTGCTAACCTGGGCATGCAAATTGATTTCAACAATGAGGAAGTTTCAACTTCTATGCCATCTCCTCCCTCACCTCTTCCAAGCGAGGTGGTGCACTATTATGCTAACACATCGGAGTGGGGAGATCATGATGCAAATGGTTTAGATACAAGAAATTTTGAAGCTGATGACTTTTTAGCCAGTCAAGACAACCAAGAGGTGATCTGCAACCAAGATGGGAACAACCAAGCATATAAACCAGTAAGCAAATTCTTAAAACTGCCAATTGAGAAGGTTCACACCCATGTACGGCTAAATGACGATGCAATTAGAATTGGAAGGCAATCTCAAATACTTACCTCTGATGACTACTTGCATTTACTTCAAGAACAAGAGACAAGAAAAAAAGAAATTGAAGATTTGAAGGCAAGGAAAAGGGAGCAGGCAAATGAAAGGAAAGCACAAAGGTTAATAGAAAAAGAAAAGAAGGGGCAACTTAAAATTGAAAGAGAATTGAAAAGGCAGAAAAAGGAAGAGGCACAGTTACAACGAAAAAAGGAGAATGAGTTGAAAAAGGAGCAGGCCAAAATCTCCAAAGAGCATGATAAACGGATGAAGGAATGGCAACAACGACAAAAGGATTCTGACCGACAAAATAGGTGATTGAGTAGTCCCTCAAATCCCCTACCTGATCAACATCATATTTTGTTGAGCATGTATAACACATTCATGCCTGCTTTTTCTTCCATTTTTAATAACCAATCTAGCTGCCCATCTTCTCCTACAAGCAATGTTACAAATTCTGGAATTTTAGATCAAGCGTTGTTTAGTCAGACTGGCCAACTTTCAGAAGCTAATGCAAATGTTCAGGGTACACCTCCTACCATGCTACCTACTGCAATTCAATCTGTGAATGCTACCACATCAGAGAATCACAACGAAGTGCAACCTCCACCATTTCCAGGATTTTGGCCAAACTATTAAGTGAAAAGTTGTACAAATTTTGGTTTACATAACCTTCTTAGTAAGCATTAGTAAATTTTGTCGAGCTTGTAACAGAATTCCGTAATGGTAGCTAGGATTTCACATATTTTCACAAATATGTAAAATGCATAATATAAGTCCTTAGACCTTAAGTAGATAATAAATGTTATCAAATATGTAATCGAATGCCTTAGCAGCAGGCTGAAGTAGATATTGATAAATGTTATATATGTAATCGAATGCCTTAGCAGCAGGCTGAAGTAGATATTGATAAATGTTATATATGTAATCGAATGCCTTAGCAGCAGGCTGAAGTAGATATTGATAAATGTTATATATGTAAAACTTTTGGAACCCATCTTTACTGTAATTTTCTGGAGTAATGTATCTAATATTTTGAAATGGAAAACAATATGCTGTAATGGTATGTCAAAGAACTCGAGTTTATGCCATTCAATCTAACAATTGCACATAATATCAATAGGGGAAGGGACCCCATAACCGAGCACTCTAAGTTTGAGGGTGTGTATAGACATGTAAGTGCCTGATTAAGCCTTCGAAAAACCATCAATCGGATAGACAAGGAATTTAAAAACATAAATATGTGAAATTTATAACTTGTTCATACCTAATGTGCATTGTGCATTGTGAAATTTGCAGATGTGATCTTTATTTGGTGAGAATGTCATATATTTACACTTCAATATTGAAATAACAATACATAATAAATTTCACAATAACTCAGGAAAAATTGAACATATTTATGTCACTTTTCATTTAATTTATGAGCAAAAAAGTTTCTACCAAAGGTTCCAAAAACAGCTAAAACACTCTCAATCATTGGACCCTGCTCAGTTATGGGGTCCCTTCCCCTATATCATTACCATATCTAAAATATTGTTTTCCATTTCAATATGTTAAATACAATATTCCAGAATATTACAGCAAAGAAAGGTTCCAAAAACAGCTAAAACACTCTCAATCATTGGACCCTGCTCGGTTATGGGGTCCCTTCCCCTATATCATTACCATATCTAAAATATTTTTTTCCATTTCAATATGTTAAATACAATATTCCAGAATATTACAGCAAAGAAAACTTCTCGCTGTAATTTTATGAAATATTGTATCTAAAATATTGAATTCGGAATTGTGTTTATTATGGCATGTTTTGTGAAGTTCAGAGATTCTAAAAATATTAGTAATTTCTTTATTTGATATTAACATCTCATTCAATCTCAATTCTTTAAAATAGATCATTGCCTTAGCAAGGTCACACTCGACCTTACCTGCTTGAATGGAACTTTAATTCTGCGAAGGCGATGCATGGACATGTTAGTGCAGTGGGAATGCCGTCACTTTGCAATTGTTACTTTAGAAACCCATGAAACTCCTATCGAAGACGTGAAACATGTGCAGCTGCAAGGGAAAGACATTTTTGGTTGTGTGAGTGAGACAAAAATACAAATTTATTCAGTAGCAACTTACAAAATTCCTGCAGACAAATTAGTGTCAACAAATTAAAATTTCTTGTTAAAAAGATAGTTCAAAGAAGAAGTATTGTCAAATTCCCAAAATATAATGTGTTTAAAAACACATTTTTGCATACTGTTTTTTTACCGAGATACAGTTTGTGCCTGTCTATTTTAATGATGCCTCCATGAGAGCCACCAGAGATGCTGCTGAGCTCGTTGGGGTGCAGAGTTTATATGTTTAAGAGATGCTGCTACACTGAATCGGGGAAAACGCAAGCAAACCGGTCCAATCTGCAGGCCGTAGTCTCTGATGACTCAATCAAAAGATGCGTTTATGACTGTTTTAGAAAATGAAGGAGCACAGATTGACCAGCATCCTGCAAACAACCTTCACACAATCAGTCTTAAAAAAATGATGGTCACCATTCATATTTCCACAGCAAGATTGAAGACATGAAAATAATGAGAATACAGTAAGGGAAAATAAACATTCTTGCGCACAAACCTGATTATACTATATCTTGTTCATGTCCAAGGCAGTCTTTCACAAGTCCACGAAATCTCTGCTACAGGCTTAACAGAAGGCTTTCAGCACTGTCTCTCCAGCAATTGTCTCTTCTCAGCATCTCCCAAAAGTCTTTCACAATAACCCAGGAAGATTTCATGTATGGCTCGGTTCTAGGCCTTTCAGCACACAGTCTGATCGTCTCCCATGAAGTTTTTGCCGCCAAAAATGGCACCATAATAGACTTCAATGCGACTTAACAATTTATAGTCCTATGGTGCTCATATGACAAACGTAGGCAGTCCAGCATTCACAGTCTGGAGAAAACTATGTGTCCGCAGGTATGGATTAATGGAAGAGTTGGAGGAGGCAAAAGTCCAACCAGGCCAAGAATAATGACAGCAAGACTGCAAAGTGTTCGGTTATGGCTTGCGGAGTGGAGAATCGTTGTGCCGACTCATAGTTGGGAGATTCAAACGACAATCACATATGTGATTCGGATAAATTCCCGTTCCCGAAAAGTTGAATATGTCGCCATTAGAGTTAGACAGAGACCAGAGACAGAGAATTGGAGCAGAAAGAGACAGAGACAGGCCAAGAAATCGAAGACAAAGTGTCAAAATTGAACGCTCATCGAAGCTTGAGGAAACAGTGTTAAAAGGAAATAAGATGACATGATAACGACATCTAACCGCTGCACCACAAGAAAATTCTTAGTTCTTAGAGAGGCAGGCGCAACAGGCCAGAAAGGAAAACTGAGCGACAGAGTTTTGGATCAGAGCGACAAAAATGTTCGTGCGGCTGGGATCAATCAGTTGTTCTACAGGTTAGTGTAAGCAGCGGAGATATGAAACATAAAAAGTATATTTGCAAGAACTAGGCCAGAGGACTCGTTAAGCTTATGAAAGAGACAGAGGACTTGAATCATGTGTCGACGCGGTTTTGCTAAGCAGTGTAAGTCCAACTGTGCCGTTTAGGCGAGTGTCTTACGGCCTGATCTCTGCAAGCGGCGGTGCTTGATCTTACGGCCGAACGCATGGCGGAGGCGAGCTCTAGAACCACCCGTTACCACCATCTTCTTCCACCATTCCAGGCGCCATCTTCTCCTTCCAGTCTATTACCGGTTCTAACATGGATAACTACGCTGTCAACTACTTCTGCCACACCATTAAGCACCTGGCGAGAATGAATTCATTCCCATGTGATCGGCGATAGGTGACATTGATCACAGCTGACAATATTTACTGCGCACCATATCCCAAAGAAATAAGCATTTATAAAGCATTAAATTGATAACAAGTGGTTCTAAAACTCGACAGTTATCGGTCACTAGTTCAAATGTTACATTTTTTCACATTATGTATAGGTTATTTTCCACAATGCACATTAGGTATGAACAAGTTATAAATTTCACATATTTATGTTTTTAAATTCTTCGTCTATTCGATTGATGGTTTTTCGAAGGCTTAATCGGGCACTTATACGTCTATACACACCCTCAAACTTAGAGTGCTCGGTTATGGGGTCCCTTCCCCTAACTATAAAAATTCGAGCCCAATGATAGATCACACAAAATCGTAATTCAATTGTCAATCTGCATAACATCTGTCTACATGCACAACCGTCCACATGCAAAAGTGCCATGGTTTTTGATGGCTTCTTTTTTCTACACGCATGGCTACATCTTAGACGCCCACCTATAGTTTATCATCTTGCAGTTTTCTGACTATATTGGAAGCGGTCATCTGCAAACTAGGAGTCTTTTGCAACCAACCGCATGTTTTTCATTTCCGTTCAATGGGATTCTATAGTTTCTCGTTGAAATCGGATTCAATGGCTTTTGTGGATAATTTAAAGGTGGCGAGCCAATCATAAAAACACCTTTTATCTTATTTCTGCGAGCCATAAAAAGGGGTCACACAACTGAAATCCACACCAAATACAAGTACTAAGTAACTAAATGATTAACTTTATTTTTGTTTATTCTCAGTTTCATATTAAGGTTTAATAATAATACTAAAACCCTTTTACATGCAGAACCCACTGATAGTGGTATTCCACATGAAAGAATTAATCATAGTAATTTGTCACCACTTCAAAATATTATTGATGATGACATGCCTCCACTTGAAGATAATCCTTATTATGTGTCTTCATTAGACAACATTCTTGATTACGATATGCAATAAGAAAAAGACATTTATTCTTCTCATCAAACACCAACTTCAATTGGACGTTCTATTTGTAATTATTTGTCAAAGAAGAGGAGACTAGAGGACATTTCTGATGATGAGATCCAACTAACAGAATATATTTCTACTCATCAAACACCAACTTCAGTTAAAAATACTACACAAAAATCTATGTGAAGGAAGATAAGTAGATCGAAAATTGGAAGTTCTTTTAAGTGCGACTGAGGAGTTGAATCTCTATTCATTGAACAATAGATCCGAAAAATGGTAATGATACTCCAACAGAATGTAGATGTGCAATATGTAGTTGGAAATTTGGAAAGGAACACAAAATGTAACTTGATCTGGACACACTTGAAAAACATTGCACGGTAAAATATATGTGTTGGTTAAGTAAAAACATGGACAAATAAAATGAACACATAGCTGGAAAAATGTATAAAAATGCATGCATGCAAGATATGCGTCAAAGTATGAAAATGATCAGAAATATCTACAAAATATCATTGAGAAAGTAGGAACTATTACAACTCAATTAGGAAAAGTTATTCAATCTAATCTACATGCCAAAAATATACATCTCTCAAATATTTACCACATTCTAAAAAATGGCAGAGCTATTTCTAATTTTGTAGATTATAAGATTTTGTTTCAACAAAATGGATGTCCTAATATTCCACAATCACATTGATTAGATAGTAGTGCTTTGGGAATGAAAAAATGTCTAATGATGATTGAGAAAGAGGATTTAAAATAACAAGTAAAAAATCCACGATTTATCTCACTGTCTATTGATGATGTCACAATAGTTGACATCACACCATGGGTTTGTGTTCATGTCTATACTTTTGAGAACCTTTTAAGGAAACCCCATCTATTAACTGTACATAAAATGGAAGAAAATTACTATGTTGAGAAGCTTTACAAGCTGGTTATTTCAAATTTGAGGGATATAACTGAGATGGATGATTATGCTATAGCTACCAAGTTGGTGTGTGTTGGTACTGATGGTGCATTCATAATACATGGGAACAAAAATGATCTTTGTGTTTGAATACAAACAAAATTTGTGCCATATATGGTTCCAATTGATTGCATTACTCATATAATGAATCTTGCATACAAAGTTGTTAGAACATTTGAAAATGTCACATAAATGGAAGAGCTTATATGTCTAATAGTCAAAAAAGATTTTTAGAGTTCCAAAAACTTACAATTGGAGTGAATGGTGGTAAAAATATTATAAAAGGTAATGGATTTCCATGTATGAGCATGCATGCATTTTTTTTGAATAATATCCATTGTTGGTAGGTTTTATGTTTAAATACCACAGGAAAGTTGAAAAGAAAAGAAATTGTTGTATATTTTAACAAATTTGGAAACATTGCATACATTATGCGGTATTCTCCCCATGTTGAAGTAAACCAATAATTTGATGAAACATGCGCTCAAGATAGATCCATATATATTGTTGACATCATATGGTTGAGAAAATAGAGTATGTCAATCTCTAGATATTTTATACTTGTCCCAAGACAATTTTAAGGGGCACGCATTTGGCAATTGGAAAATTTTAATATATATAAAGATAATAATAATTATTTGAAATTCAATAGTAAGGATCACATTTGTATCGTCTTTATTGAGAATGATATACCACTTCACACTTTTCAAAAATGAGTTGATTTGGTAGGAAAACAAAAATGAAGAAGTCTATGTAACACGTGTTCTATATGACACTGTTATTTTGATACACATATGAAATTGAGATTTTTTGGGCAAAGTTTATCTAATGAAATTCAAGATCGTTTTAAAAGGGATGACTTGTTTGAAGCCGCTAGAGTGATGAATCTCTTATTTTGGAACATTATTGATGGTCATAGTGAAGAATGAGTAAGTAATTTATTTCTCAAATACATGGGTTCTCTCATTAAGCTTTTCATTAAGTCTCTAGAGATAAATAGAGTTGAAATTAAAGGCATTTTACAAAAATATTTACTGATGTCTCAGTCAACACATTTTGGACTTACATTGACTGATCAATATTGGTATCTAAATGAGCCAATAGAAAATAGTGATATTACAAGGCTATGGAAAAACAGTATCCAAGTAACGTCCTACATGAAAATATTAATGAATATTTTTGATTCTATGAAAATTTTAAAAAAAATGATTTTGGGGTCCGTGGAATATGAAAGGGTCTTTACTATAAATATATTTTGTTATATTAAAACTTCAGAATGGATTGGATAAAAATATGGAGACATGTTTGAGACTGTATGTTCCCTGTTACCTTGTGGACACGCTTCCTTAAGAAAGGGAACTTTCTATTTGAATTTCAAACGTTAAAAGAAGAGGAGTCACTAATAAAATGAGCAACAAAGATGATTTTAATATTTATCTTGGAAGCGGATATTCCTCTGAGATGGTAGATACAAATTTCAGTTACGAAGAACAAGTTTCTCGAGGATTGTTTCAACTATCCGAGTTTTAGCTCAGTATGTATTACAAATTTTTACAATTATATATTTGTGTTCTTTTTTACAAAATGATTTTAGTATACTTATTTTAATTTATAAATAAAAGAAACGATAACTAGATCGTACCAAGCTAAGAACTCAGATGCTAATCAAACACCACGATTAATAAGATGAAAGCAATTTGACATAATAATTTTACATAAAACCTTTGCAAACAAATGAGAAAAAATATCATATATTATTATGGAACTCAATGAAATATAATGAGAATGAGCCTTACTTATATAGGCAAGGAATAACAATCTAATAACCAGTCAAGGTCGTAGATCAAGCCATAAATCAAGGAAAGAGCTAGTCGAGATTTTAGATTTAGGAAAGAACTAGACATCAAGGATCTAGTCAATACCATAGATCAAGGAAAGAACTATACCTAACAACTAGATAATATCCCTCTAATATCTAAATAAAATAAAAGAAATATCCACACACATAAGTGGGTGAGGATAAATACAATAAAGGTAGATAAAGTACTTAGGTGAACATGAACTAGGGTGAAATATCCCTTTTGGGATACCACTTAAAAATGTAAAAAAATATATGAAAATTGCAACAAAGTAAAATACTGATTTATGCAGATTTTTACAGTAAGGACAACAAACTAAATAAAATCAATATCTCCCAAGGTATCCACTTGAATCACTTGAAAATTTAAAGAGAGCTTGATATTATTATAGAGGATATAGTAAAACTATTTTTGGAATTTCACACAAATTAAATTGCTGCCAGAAAAAGTACAGCGTGCCCTAGACAGTTGAGAAACTTCCGAGGTTCATTACTCTCTAAATATAAGAGCAAAAATAAGGGTCTTTGGAAATAACATTAACAGATATAGGAAATAGTATTTCCACCTTCAGATCTGAAAACGACTGACTGAAAAAACCCCCAAATAAAGGTTGCAAGTCACCTCACTTGGAATGGAGTCAGAAAATGATGGAGGCACCTTCAATTGTGTTGTCACACCCAGCCCAAATGGATGCTGTGAATATGATCTGGAGCCCCTCTAATTATCTTCCCCAAATGCCCCCAAAACCCTCGAAATCCTTCCTCTTAAACCTATGATAATGTCTCTGCCACACAACCCTCAAAGTAGCTCCAAAATGACAGACTAGGGTAGATCTCTCACTACCGAAGAATGCCCTGCTAATTAGGGATGAGTCTCTCCCCACCGAAGCTAGGGTCCTTGTGGGATTTGACTCCACAAGTTGTAGATGTGCAACAACAACAACTGCACGTGAAGGAGGATAAAAATGTATATGAAAAAAGGTTCCTTTCCTTTCTCCCTCAGCTCCTTATATACTTCCCCGAGGCAAAAGAGCCCCGATAGACCCTATACGCACTTCATTCTATGGAGGGGCCAATAAAATAAAGTGACTTAAGTTACTTTTCCCCTTTAAGTCGCCATGGTCCAAAAGTGACCCTCAACGTAAAATTAGACTATTAGAACCACGTGGCCCCCTCCCCATAGCTCCCAGCATCCACAACTCCTTGGGTTTGACCATGGATTGGACTCAACCTGGCCCTTAGGATTTTGGCGCAAGAAAAGGGGACAATACAATCCTCCCTTCCTGAGAAATGCTTGACCCCAAGCATTATCCTATCCTGCTGCAGAAGCTGAATACCACACTGTAAGTTTCTCCACCTCACCCTGCCATCCACCAAGGATCGGTGTAATCTAAAGTAACCAAGAAACCCCATGCCGTCATCATGACCTCCATATGGTATCGAGAGCAATGTTGTATGTGAAGTAGAATGATACCCAAACCAACTCTCCACTGGTATCCACACCAAAATTTCCAATCGGTCTAATCCTTGCCTATGCAAGGCTGTCATCACGGAATTGTTAGGAAATAAGGGATAAAATATGAGGAATAATCTTTCACAGAATCGCAACAATAGAAACTAATATGTAGAAATTATTACAGATCTCAAATAAAAGTGCAGAATAAAATAACACAACACAAAGAGACAATATTTAACATGGTTCACCCAATTTGGGATACATCCACAAAGAATCACTTGCTTAGATTTTATTACAAGCCACTGCTCTCTCAATACAATACCTAGATCCATTTGGAGCTATGCTCAACAAAATCTACAGAATTCATAGTCGAATTCAAAACACATCTGCAATGTTTACATTATTCTTCTATCATATGCATAAAATCATATAAATAGACAACTACATAAGCAATTTTATAAAACCGTGGGTATTAAAACCATGGGCAAAAACCATCCCATAAACCTATGGGTCAAAATCCCACCCATATGAGAAAATCACATTTCCTGATATATGATGCACATTTTAAGGCAAGGATACATGAAAAGTGTACAATATTCAACACTTCACACATGAAAACAAGCTCCACAACCTAACAGGAATCACTCACAGCCTCTCCAATCAACTCCTGGGTATGAAATTTCACTCTGAATCCTGTAGAGTCCCCTGGATCAACCTATGAAATAACCTATATACACAGAAAGTGTACCAACTCTCCCACATGACCTACACTCGTGTGAGAGCAAGGCTCCTCGTAATGTATCTCAATGTGTCTTGTGGGGGAAATTCCCAAGACTCCAGTAGATAGTCAACCGACCATATCAGCTCCACATAGTCCACCTCTTGCACTGATCATGAACCTACCGAATGACCATGAGTCAAATTCACCTCTCCACTGACTAGCACGTGGGCAAAGTGCTCACCGGGCATAAAAGCAGTAAAATACATAGGACTGCTATCCCATGTCAACTCAAAAAATGTTGGACCCGTAAGCTCTGACTTGTCATAGTGACAAACCATACATGCTTGTATAAATTTGAGGATATCCTCACTCAACCTATGCCATATGAACCTCTCTGACATGAACCTGTAGGTCTCATCGAAGCTCAAGTGCCCAGTCACGGAAGAACAATGCACTTGTCGCAATATCTCCATCCTCAACCATGAATCTGACACAAGGTATAATCTTCCCTAATAGAAGTTCATCTCATCCTCCAATCTGTAGCTGTCATCTTGTATGTGACCATCCATAATCTCACAAGTATGTTGGTTCTTAGAGTAATCAAAAATCAAATGAGATCCCCAGTCTACCGAAACCTCAGATAACGAACATAATGATAAACTTGAATGATCTGAACCTGTAATCCCAATCTCTGTAACTGTCTCATGTGTGACACTATTAGTTACACCCACATCCATGAATCCACTCATCCCATCTAGAGTAAAAGTCTCCATCATATCTAACTCACTCCCCAATTCAACATCATCCAACTCACTCTCCACATAAGTCATCATGGTGTGATCTGTGTCTACAACAAACAATCCGTCAGAATATGAGTCATCAAATATCCCACTTGTCTCATACCTTGTGATGTCACCATGATCCACAAGACATTGAGTTCCTTCACCATTCAACCACTGTAACGACATGCTTCTTTCTTCACAAATCACATCTTTTTCATTCTGCCCTTGTATACCATGAAATCTGATTTCTTTGTTTTCCTTGAAAATTTTCAGTTTATCCACATGAGCGATGAATGCAAATTTCCCAAAAGATGGAAGCCAATATGTCCAATGAATGATTCCAACTTCAAATAACCCAAATGTACAAACACATTCAAGTAATTCACATCTCTTAATGACAATAAAGAAATGAGTTACCTTCTTTGTGCAAGATAGGTCTTTCCATGGCCATAACTCACCAATTCCTTTTATGTTGGTAATACACATCGCTGCTACCTCATCATACTTTATTCTCTTTCCCCATATTTTCATTTCATCATAAATGTGAGAGGAAGGGAAATCAACATTAGAACTCATGCATCCGTAAACTTTACCATAAGGAAATTCATACCTTTTGTTGTACCCATTGATTCTTGTCATGAGAGAAGACAACACATCTGAAATAGCATAATTGGGGCTGCTCATCATACCTTTGTAACTTATAATTTCTGATATAGGATCAACATCTTCATTCTCCTTTGGTTTTTCAACACATGCATCATCGTCTTCATTAACACAATGCAACCATTGCATCCCAAAAATAGTCTTACCTCTAGCAAATTCAACCACAATAAATATACCACATACCTCATGTCCTTTCAATATCATGGGCTCCTGAATTATTTTCTTTGCCAACATATGCTTATTGGCTGAATCAAGAGCAATGTGAATGGAGGATGTGTTTATCCCATCTAGCATACCTTGAGACGTGATTATGAAATAGTATTCCTCAATCATCCAAGCATGTAAATGTTGTCCCAAATAATAGAAACATGACAACAACATAGGAGAACTCAACAAGCTATGAAAATGGTAACCATTCTCATACCTTAGGATGCTAAAGTCATGGATGCACCTTGAATTCAACTCTTCTTTTTTAACAACAAATTACACCTTGATTCTTTGAGCACTTTGAGGACTTAATGCCCCCAATAACCCTTCCAAGGGTTCCACCATGTAGCTGGTATAAAAATTAGTCATGGGCTCTATTAATAAAACATTTTCTCCTCTCTTTATAACTGCTGTATACACAGTCCAACAGGATGAAGATGATTAAAAAATATTCTCTTACCCTTTTTAGCAATTAGAAAACCAACGCTAGTACTTTGAGAGTTACTCTCCCTTCTTGCACTAGAGTCTCCAAGGAAGAAATCATGCTTGCCAACACTTGTAATCTAAAAAGAAACATTTGAATTCCTTCCTTTGCTTATGAAATCAGTCACCAAGTTTTCAAAATCAAAATTGATAGTTTTGGACAATTACAACATATTACCAGGGTCCCATACCTTATAATGCCCATGAACCCTTGGATCATGTAAGGTTTGCCATCTTTGCTTCTCTTGTATCTCCTCATAAAGAAGATTATCACTCCTTGTCCTCATGATGACTTGACTTTGATGTACCAAATTCTTAGCATTTTTATCGACAATAGACTGAATGCCACCATGATAAAACTGCTGTAATGATATAGGATGAAGATGATGAAATAAATCCGTGCTACTACTAACCTCCTTATAAAGACTATCATCAAAATGTTCACCTTCTATTGCTGGTTTAGAAACCTCCAAAACACCATCCCTTGGAGTATCCTCATCAAGCTTGGTATCTAAAATGACTTGAATTTTCTGCCACAAATCCTGAGCCTTCTAGTCTACAATGGGCTGAAATTCTTCATAAATCAGCTTATCATGAGTTGTTAGTTTGGAAATTGCAACAACGTGCACTTTCACACAAGTGTCCATGTGAGGCTCCTCCTCATGTACAAGTTTATCTATATATAATTTTTTCATGGGTGTAGACTGCCTTTCATCATTTTCCCACATCTTTCCCTTGAACTCATCTAGGTGTTGTCTTGCTTAAGCGGCTATCAATCTAGTAGCTCTAGCTCTGCTATTCCATTCCTCACACCATTTTAGAGCTTCCATTACATCCTCCTTGCTTGCATATACACATTTATTCTCCTGAGCTGGAATAATTTCTATAACAAGAAAAGTTTCACTAATGCAATTATTTTTCTCAATGGAAATCATACCCTTTTGTCTAGAAGCTTCTTCTACAAATGAGGCCTTTTTTAATTCAGGTACCAACATATGATGATCTTGCTTGGGCTTGCTACCAATCTTCATCATGCAATAATATGGAAATGACATATTATATTTGAAACCCTTACTCAAAGATTGGTATTTCCTCTAACAAGAATCCTCATCAATCACCTCTATTGGGTGCCCTTTATTATTGTTCTCACCTTCTTCCTTAATGTCCCAAGATTTGCTTTGATTCAAATTCTAAGTGAGCTTACTCAAATAAAGGTTAATGGCTTCTTGTTGTTTCACCATGTTGGTGAACATTTCCTTCATAAAACCCACACTGAGATCTTTCCAAACTACCTTATTTAACCCACACAGGTTGGAGGAAGGGTGAGTGCACCAAGTTGGGGGGCTAAAAGGGGATCTTAAGTGGACGCATTTTTCTGAAAAAAAACTTCAACTTGTATGAGTTTTTCGAAATAGTTACACTTAAAATTGGCATATGTTGTAGAAATATGAATCATAGAATTTTGAGTCTAGTTTCTAAACTACTAAATTTTATTGAAAAAAAATAAATTTAAGTGGGTCAAACAACTAAAATACCAACAGATGCTCCTGTTTTTGTTAAAAAACATAATAGAGTGACTTTCTTACCCCCCACCATTTTTTGAGAACCATTTAGTATTTTTGAAAACCCTTTGGTAGAAAGATAGCTAGGAGCATCTTGTTTGGGCTCCATTTTTTTTAGATTTTTTTAGTGAATATTTTATTTATTTATGATTTTTCTAGTACAAAAATTTTATGTTTTGAAAAATAACGGAGCTCTGACCATGTCCCCCCCCCCTAACTAGCTCAAAAAATATCGAAAATTAGAATTTTTTTTTGAATATGTATAGAATTATGCCTAGTTTGGGCTAGTATAATTTTTTTTAATTTCGATCACCCAAAAAAAAGATACACCATGAAAGATAGACATATTTACACTTCAAAAAATAGCTATAAAAAGGTAGAGTTAGAAAATAAATAATATGGAAACCTTATATTAGTCAAAAAATTTGAAAAATTATATTTTTAGAAAGAAGAGACTCTACTCTACATCGTGGTATAATTTTAAAAAATGGATCGATTGTTTTATTTTGATTTATCATAGAGGAAGTGTCATTTTTACATTTTCTTGTAAAAACATGTTGTTTGTTGTGTTTGTGCAGGTCCATGCCTCAGGCTTGGGGATTCAAACCAGATCCCAAGCCTTGAGGCATGGCTTGGGAAAAGAGAAAATGCAAAATGCGTACGCATTCGGTGTAGTATAAACATAACGTGTACTCGTTATGTAAAACGTACACGTTCTATGTAGTTTTTCATTTATTATTATTTATATTTTATTATTTCTTATACTTTAAATTTATTTATGTAAATATAAGAAATTAGGGTCACTCTGCACCTTATGGAATTAGTCTCACAACTCCATGAGCCATGGTTTAGGAGATAGTTTTTTAAAGTATAATCTGGTCAGTACATAGGTAATTTTTCAGGATTTTAGCATTCAGCCTAAATCTTTTAGCGTTTAACTTCTATAATCAAAACCATAAACCAGAGGCCATAAACCTAAACACTAAACTGTAAACCTTGAGCCCTAAATCCTAAACCCTATACGTTTAACCATGATCCCTAGACCCTAAAACCTAAACCGTAAACCCTAAACCGTAAACATTCATCCCTTACCCGTGAGCCCTAAACCTTGAGCCTTAAGCCCTAAACCCTAATCTATAATCTCTACACCCTAAACCATGAACTATGAGTCCTAAATGCTAAACCCTAAACCCTGAATCGTAAAAACTAAATCCTAAACCCTAAACCCTGACCCCTAAAACCTAAACCTTAAACACCGAATCCTAAACCCTAAACCCTAAGCCTTGAATCCTACACCCTTATCCCTAAACCCTAAAATCTAAACCCTAAACCATAGACCATATACCCTAAGCCCTAAACCCTAAAACTCTAATCCCTAAGCCCTAAAAACTAAACCCTAAACCCTAAAACCTAAACCCTAAACCCTGAGCCCTAAACCATAAACCCTAAACCTTAATTCCTAAACCATAAACCTGAACACTAAACATTAATCCCTAAACATTAAATCCTAAACCCTAAACCCTGAACCATAAACCATAAACCCTGAACCATAAACCATAAACCCTAAATCCTGAACCGTAAACCATAAACCATAAACCCTTATCCCTAAACACTAAATCCTTACCCTGAAACCCTAAACCCTAAATCCTAAACCTTAAACCCTAAATCCTTAACCTCAATCTATAAACCCTGCCCATAAACACTAAACCCTAATCCCTAAACCTAAAACCTAAACCCTAAATCCTAAACCATAACCCTGAACCTTGAACCCTAAACCCTAAACCCTAAACCTTAAACCTTGAACCATGAGCCCTAAACCCTAAACCCTAAACCCCAAACCATATTTCATCAATATTTCCTAGTCTCATGCCTAGAACCATCATTTAGTCTACTTACAGAACTACCTTGTTTATAAGAGGGGGGACAAGTAACTAAATGCATATGATATCTACCTTGTGCCTTGTAATACATATATTACACATCTCTTCCAAACTTGTTTCTCCCCACATATACTTGCGCTCTTGAATATAAATTTATTCACACTCTAATTTTTTTTTCACATTTCTCATATTTTCATGTATGGTATTATGTAAGCTAGCATGACCATTGGAAGTTGGAAAAAATAACCATCACAAAAAAAATAATCTTAAAGGAAACAAAAGAAACATAGAGAATATATCAATGCAGAGGTGTAGGATCATAATTGAATTTCCTGTAGTATCCTCTCCTCTGGAGAAAGATAAAGTTCAAGTGTTCTACTGGAATGGATAGTAAATTTGACAGAACTTCCTAAAGTGTTCAAAATAAGCATAGAAACAGGGGAATGACTAAGAACACAAAGGGGTTATCAAGCACCTAGTAAATCTTTCTTATTTTGTTCTAAATGGGAGTTATCTTGCCTACAAATTAGTGACCTTCCATTCATTGATAATTCATTATATTATAAACCCATGGATGTTTTCAAAATATCAACAGATGAAAAACATCAAATTTTGATGACTCTCTTTGAATGTTCTGCCTACAAATTCGATGAACCCTGAACTTTTTTACCTAAACCCTTAACCCTCAACCATGAGACCTAAACCCTAAACCCTAAAACCAAAATAATAAATCCTAAACCCTAAACAATAAATACTAAACCCTAAACCCATAACCCTAAACCCTTGACCCTAGACCCTAAACCCTGAGCCCTAAGCCCTAAACCTTAAATACTAAATCCAGAGCCTCGGGATCTAACCCCCAAACCTTAAACAAGTAACTTTGAACCTCAAACCTTAAGCCATAAACCATGAACCGTGAACCCTAAACCCTAATCCCTAAACCATAAAGCCTAAACCTTAAGCCTTGAACCCTACACCCTAATCCTTGAGCCCTAAACCCTTAACCTTAAAACCTGAGCCCTAAACCCTAAATCTAGAGCCCTGATCTCTAACCCCTAAACCTTAAACCCGTAACTAACCCCTAAACCTTAAACTCGTAAATCTGAACCCCAAACCCTGAGTCATAAACCTTAAACCATGTACCCTAAACCCTAAGCCCTAAACCGTAAACCCTAAACCTTAAGGCCTAAATGTTAAATCCTAAAGGGCCCTAAACCCTAAAACCTAAACCCTAAACCCTAAAATCTAAAAAATAAATCATAAACCCTAAACCCTAAACTCTAAACCCCAAGCACTAAATCATAAACCCTAAACCCTAAGCCCTAAGCCCTAAACCCTAAACCATAAGACCTAAACACTAAAACCTAAACCCTGAACTTTGCGACCTAAACCCTTAACCCTAAAACCTAAACACTAAACCTCGAGCCTTAAACCCTAAAACTTGAACCCTTTGCCCTGAACCCTGACCTTTCAACCTTAAACCCTAAACCCTAAACCCTAAATTCTCAACCCTAAACCTTAAACTCTGAGCCCTAAACCCTATACCATAAACCCTAAGCCCTAAACCATAAACTCTAATCCTGAAATGTTAAACCCTAAACCCTGACCCAACCCTAAACCCTAAGCCCTGAACCCTACACCTTAAACCATAAGCCCTAAGCCTAAACCCTAAACCTTGAACCCTTAAACATAAACCCTAAAAACTAAACCATGAGCCCTAAACCCTGAACCCTCAACTCTAAACCCTAAACCCTTAACCCTGATCCCAAAACCCAAAACCCTGAACCCTTTTCCCTAAACCATGAACCCTGACCTTTAAACCTTAAACCCTAACTCCTAAACCCTGAACCATAAACCCTAGATATTCAACCCTAAACCTTAAACCCTAACTCCTAAACCGTAAACCGTAAACCCTAAACCCTGAACCATCAACTCTCAATCCTCAACCCTAAACCCTTGAGCCATAAACCCTAAACCCTCAACCTTGACCCCTAAACCCTAAACCTTTAACCTTTAGCCCTCAACCCTAAACCCTAAACCCTTAACCTTGAACCATAAACCCAAAACCATAAACCCTAAGTCCTAAACCCTAAACCCTAAACCCTAAAATCTAAACTATGAGCCTTAAACACTAAACCTTAAACCCTAAACTCTAAACCGTTAGTCCTAAACCCTAAACCCTAAATCATAAACCCTCACCCAAAGGAAAGTCCTAAAAAGATCATTCTACATGTTTCAGTGTGTAGGGAATAGTGTTTAAGGTGATCGATCGACTCATTTAGTTTTTATGAGAGAATACTTCCTTTGAAGGCCTAAAAAGGCATTTTTGGCCATTTTGTAGTTAATTGAACACCCTTCAGGACAAGCTAAAATGAGCTAGTCATGTCACCGAGTTATTAAGGACCATTATTTGTGAAGTATTAAGGCATCATTTGTCTCCATAAGAGACATATGAGTAAAATCATGTATGAGAATCATGAATTTGATTCCATGAAAGGATTCTTTTAGAGCTAGGAAAGGTGAGGGGATGATCTTTATATGGAGCACCATGTTTTTAAGAATGGGTAATCATCTGAGTTCACTTGATGTAATTCAGTTAGTACTATTCGTAACTATAACTCATTCAACACCTAGTAGTGTTATCACACCTTAAGGAGGAGGCACATTACAATCACCTCATTTTGGCCATAGGACAAGAATCTGATTCAGGGAATAATCCTCTATCTACAAAGTGAGGATCTCTTTTTAGTAAGAAGTAGACAAACATCATAGAGTGAATTCATGGTCACTAAAGTGAATTATGGACCAAATTTAAAAATTAGTACCAATTCAAGAAATGGTAGGGCCAAAATCTATTTTAGAAGGTCAAAAAACCTAGAAAATGACTATATGCTTTCACAAAACAAAGACTGACTACAATATCTATGCCCTGAAAGTTTTAGGTCGTTTGCTGAAATCCTGAAAATGAGTAAGTACTAGCCAAATTAGATTTTGGAAAACTATCTTCTAGATTATAACTGTTGGAGCTACGAGACCACTTCCATAAGCTGCAGAGTGACCCTAATTTCTTATATTTACTAAAATAAATTTAAAGTATAAGATTTCTTTTATTATTTCTTATACTTAAACATTTATTTTTTAAAGTATAACCCACCAAAATAAATATGCATGGTCCATACTACACAAAACGTGTACGTGTTACATAACACGTATGTGTTTTGTAACATGTACGTGTTATGGCTTGTTTGAAATGCGTACGTGTTATGGTTTGGTGATTCCCGAGCCAAACAAATTAAAACACGAGCATGTTTTAGCGAAATGCGTACGCATTTTGTTTTTTTACCAAGACCCCCCTTCTCTTCACTCTTCTACCTCCCCCCCTCTTCTTACCCCCACCCGCCCCTCCCCTCCAAGCTCTCCCTCCCAGACTATATCCTCCCCGCCGCCTCCTTCTTTTCCTCACTCTCCCCCCCCGCCACACTCACCACTCGGTTCATACCTGTATCCGTCCCTCTACGCGGATCTCCCACCTCCTTTCTTCTTCCTCTCATTCCCTCCACTATCTCTGTCCTATTCTCCTGTTCCACCATGCCTCCACTCCACCCCCCCCCTACCCTCAACCACTTCCCCCTTTTTCCACACTCACCTACCTTCCCAATTACTCCCCTCCTCCCATCATTCACCCCCTTTGTGCATATCTCATTCCACTCCGTGATAGCTTAGACATTTGAATCTTGTCTTTTTAGCGTGGTCAATTATGTCAAACGCGGCGGAGCAATTCCTTTGAAGGCCTAAAAAGGCATTTTTGGCCATTTTGTAGTTAATTGAACACCCTTCAGGACAAGCTAAAATGAGCTAGTCATGTCACCGAGTTATTAAGGACCATTATTTGTGAAGTATTAAGGCATCATTTGTCTCCATAAGAGACATATGAGTAAAATCATGTATGAGAATCATGAATTTGATTCCATGAAAGGATTCTTTTAGAGCTAGGAAAGGTGAGGGGATGATCTTTATATGGAGCACCATGTTTTTAAGAATGGGTAATCATCTGAGTTCACTTGATGTAATTCAGTTAGTACTATTCGTAACTGTAACTCATTCAACACCTAGTAGTGTTATCACACCTTAAGGAGGAGGCACATTACAATCACCTCATTTTGGCCATAGGACAAGAATCTCATTCAGGGAATAATCCTCTATCTACAAAGTGAGGATCTCTTTTTAGTAAGAAGTAGACAAACATCATAGAGTGAATTCATGGTCACTAAAGTGAATTATGGACCAAATTTAAAAATTAGTACCAATTCAAGAAATGGTAGGGCCAAAATCTATTTTAGAAGGTCAAAAAACCTAGAAAATGACTATATGCTTTCACAAAACAAAGACTGACTACAATATCTATGCCCTGAAAGTTTTAGGTCGTTTGCTGAAATCCTGAAAATGAGTAAGTACTAGCCAAATTAGATTTTGGAAAACTATCTTCTAGATTATAACTGTTGGAGCTACGAGACCACTTCCATAAGCTGCAGAGTGACCCTAATTTCTTATATTTACTAAAATAAATTTAAAGTATAAGATTTCTTTTATTATTTCTTATACTTAAACATTTATTTTTTAAAGTATAACCCACCAAAATAAATATGCATGGTCCATACTACACAAAACGTGTACGTGTTACATAACACGTATGTGTTTTGTAACATGTACGTGTTATGGCTTGTTTGAAATGCGTACGTGTTATGGTTTGGTGATTCCCGAGCCAAACAAATTAAAACACGAGCATGTTTTAGCGAAATGCGTACGCATTTTGTTTTTTTTTATTCTTGTCTGCTTTTTAGCCCCCCAACTTCGTGCACTTCCCTAGAACAACAACTTTGATACCAATGAAATATCCCTTGTGGGATACCACTTAAAAATGCACAAAATATATAAAAATTGTAGCAAAGTAAAATACTGATTTATGTAAATTTTTATAGTAAGGACAAAAAACTAAATAAAATCAATATCTCCCAAGGTATCCACTTGAATCACTTGAAAATTTAAAGAGAGCTTGATATTATTATAGAGGATATAATAAAACTATTTCTGGAATTTTACACAAATTAAATTGTTGCCACAAAAAGCACAGCGTGCCCTAGACAGCTAGAAAACTTCTGAGCTTCGTTACTCTCTAAATACAAGAGCAAAAATAAGGGTCTTTGGAAATAACATTTCCACCTTCAGATCTAAAAATGGTCAACTGGAAAACCCTCAAATAAAGGCTACAAGTCACCTCACTTGGAATGGGGTTGGAAAATGATGGAGGCTCCTTCAATTGTGCTGTCATGCCTAGCCCAAATTGTTTCCATGAATTTGATCCAGAGCCCCTTTGATTATCTTCCCCAAATGCCCCCAAAACCCTCAAAATCCTTCCTCTTAAACCTCTAATAATGTCTCTACCACACAACCCTGAAAGGGGCTCCAAAATGATAGAATAGGGTAGATCTCTCACTACTGAAGAATGCCCTGCTAGCTAGGGACGAGTATCTCACCACCGAAGCTAGGGTCTCTGTGGGATTTGACTCCATAGGCTGTAGATGTGCAACACCAATAGTTACACGTGAAGGAGGTTAAAAATGTATATGACAAAAGGTCCCTTTCCTTTCTCCCCTAGATCCTTATATACTTCCCAGAGGCAAGAGAGCCCCAAAAAAACCCTATACACATTTCATTCTATGGAGGGGCCGATAAAATAAAGTGACTTAAGTTACTTTTCCCCTTTAAGTTGCCATGGTCCAAAAGTGACCCTCAATGCAAAATTATACTATTAGAACCACATGGTCCCCTCCCCATAGCTCCCAGCATCCACATCTCCTTGGGTCTGACCACGACTTGGACTCAACCTGGCCCTTAGGCCTTTGGCGCAGGAAAAGGGGACATTACATAAGGTAAATACCTACTCTAACAATAAATCTATTATTTATTTTGACATTATCCTACATATATCAGAAAATAAAAACACCATAGAAGTTATGAGCACAATATTTATATTAATATAGAGCTATGGACTTTGTTACATAAGTGTGAATCATTTACAAAACCACAAAATATCTCAACTAAAATTTACAACTCAATTCTTTTATGAGAATTACAATATTAGGAAACACAATTAGTTGTCCCTTATCTCATTCTTTTTGAGTACGAGGAGTGTATTTTGGTGTTTCCAATGTAGTAGATACCCCCTCATCTTGTCTTGTATTATCTTTTAATTCTCTTGATTTAAGAAGATCCTTGGATGCATAATTGATATGGGCAATATTTTCCTGATCTTGATTGATTGCATCACGTGTCGAATGCAAACTAGGATCTACATCATATTTCTTCTTGAATAATATTTTTATATCTATCTCATGCTCCTTAATTAATTTATTGAATGTGTTGTTTTGTTTATTTAGAAGCATGAATTTTCCCTTTAGCGAAATAACAACATTTAATTTTTTGCATGCATTTTTGAGGTGGACACTGAGGACCAATGCTTCATTATTCAATTTTTCATATTTTGACTACATTTGAACAAAGAAATATACTTAGCTAAAAATTAAAATATGTAAAAGGTAAATGCAATAAAAGAGTACAACTTACCATAACTAGTTCTTTTTTGACATTTTCAATTATAACAAGATCTTTGTCTCTAACCCCATTTTTTATAGTAAGCTTTGGGGGAGTGGGTCCTCTAGATAGTGAATTGTATATGCATTTGACATAAAATAGGCTTTGGCTGGGAAACTTGTGAACCATGAATCATATCATGTGGATTAAAAAAATTGATTTCCCCCCCCACTCTCAATCCCCAAAAAACATCATCAAGATCAATTTGGTGCAAAATTGTGGTGTCCATTGCACATGAGAGCGCGCACGAGAGAGAGAGAGAGAGAGAGAGAGAGAGGGGGGGGAGGAGGGGGAGGGGGGAGGGGGAGGGAGAGGAGAGGGAGAGGGAGAGAAAGAGATTTGTACATGATATTTGTTTCCCCTAGTTTGAACATTGTTGGGTGGTAACATTTGTTTCTTGTGTGAATGGGGAACAACAAAAACAAAATTTCATCATAAAATGGAAAACAAAAATATAATTCAATGTTATCTTTAAATATGACATAATAAATTGATAAATAATGTACCTTGTTGTTGAACTAGACTATATTATTCCTCGGTTGTTGTTGGTTGAAACCTTAAAGTTTGTTGATGTGAGGAATCTTGATGAAAACAGTCTGAGGATGTTATAAATATTAACTGTGTAATTATTAAAATAAATAAAGTACCCATTACAATTCGAAATAATGTGTGCTTTTTTCATTATTCATAGCTTGACATTAGGAATACCGAAAACCAGTGAGGAAGTTTGGTGAACGTTGAATAGAGGAGGCACAACAGAACTAATTCATTTTTGTCTAGGAAAAGAAATAGGAAATGATTTTGCATCCATGTTTGGATCTGCAGATCCCTCAAGAGGTTGATAGCCTCATATTACAACTTATCTTCTTGTATAAAAGGCAGTGGCTCTCTTCTATAAGAAGACATTATTAGTTCTATTAATGTCAAATAAATACAAGGAATCATCTTGGAATGATTTAATTTAAAATTACCTCTTGGTCTGTAATTGAAATATATTTTATTTTTCATCTTTTCATGGAGTGCATTTGGAATATTAGCATTTTTCAACTCATAAAAGGCCTCATAGTGTAGTTCAAGTACATAATTGCTACATGAAAATGTAGCATTGTCATTGAAAATAACATATGTTAAATACATTTAATCCTATTGGATAAATATTTACACCCATCATATTATTGGCCATTAAGAGAATAGAGGATGTAGACAACAACCTAATATGAAATGTCTGCTGCTGCAGGACTATTCTTGCTTGAAAATTTCAATCATGGCTTACATAAATGTACGGGTTACAACTTACACAGATATTACCCTCTTTGATTATTTTTGGTTAGTTATGCAAAAGGAAAAAAACATGTCATTGAAACTAAAAAAGAACAAAAAAACCTTGAAAATTTATAAAGAACAATATTACCTTTGATCTGTAATCCATATTGGGACTCCAAATAATTTTTGTCTTGATTTGAGAGAAAAAAAATTGGTATGATAGGGTTCACATTCATATGTGGAAGCCATGTTAAGTAGTGGATGTCTTTTGACATTGAACTCCAAATGAAAATTTCCATGATGGGGAGCATGATGGTGAAATTTGACTCTAAAATGTCGTAATTGGCTTAAAAATGCAACAAATCAATATCAGTGTCATATTGAGCCACGTAAAAAAAGTGCTCGAAAATTGCATTTACCCACCCCAATCAGTTAATGTTTCCTTGAGTTTCAAAAGGGTGATGATCTATGGGCACATAAGGTTTTTCAATTGGATTATTGGTTGTGAGATTGTAGATGTAGCAACCATTTTTTGTTGGAAAGGAAAATTTGCAAGGATGTGTTTGCAGGTTACCTAGGTATGATAGGTATTATAGCTCAACAAAGAAACTTTGTAAAAGTGATAAATAAAGCAATCTGCATATATTTATAAGTCAATGTGGTCATGTGGCATTATCCAAGTAGAACTTACATCTGAAAGAGCACGAATGAACTAGGATCTTGTTAGGTTGTGGAACTAGATTGCTTCACAGTTAGCATGCAATGGAAAGTGACTGGTAATACAACAACCCATCATTGGTCAAAGGGGAACTGACACATTCGCCTAGAACTTTCATCTGTCAGACAGGTCTGACTTCGGTCAAAGCAAGTGGGAACCGGCTGCAGTTAGGTCTAACCGGTGCTAGTTACATGTGTAATGTGTTTTATTTTTAGTCATGGGCTTTAAATATATATTTTGTTTAAAGAAAATCTATTGGATGTAATTGCATAGCTAAGGATCCCTAAGTTTATATATTTATATATAAGCGTGAAAGTTAGGGTTGAGAAGTAGAGTTAAGAGAGGGATCGCATTAGATCCTCGATTCTCTCCCAGACCGAGAGGATGAAGACGAAGAAGAAGAAGAGAAAAAAGGAATAGGTTACATGAAGACAAATACTCCATGGAGAGGAGCAGGACAAAAGGAAATAACAGGTACATCTGAATGGCGAGAAGAGGGAAACGTCTTCTACTGTATTTCCTTTGTATTGTTTAGTCTCATGTAATTGCTTGCATAGTATGCAAAGCACATATCGTTTCTTCTTGTAGATCCACATGTTGGTGAGATCTTGTATTATAGATCTATGCAGAATCTACATGATCCAATCCCAAATATATGGAGCATCTACAATATCATTTTTAAGTAATGAAACATAAAAGACATCACGTCACCGAAAGAGAGCTAGGGGTAGTTTAATCTATAATCCACCAATTTTATTACTTCTAGGACATAAAATGGTCCCACAAATCTAGGTTCTATCTTATTTGACTTATCAAACTTTATTTTGAAAGGAACGATAAGAAGATTGTTCTAAGCCACGATCTCAGATGATAATAGTACACCACATTAGATTTGTAAAACAGAAGAGCTAAAATACCATATATGGAAATCCATCATAATCCATAATGCTCATTACAATACAATACAATGGCTTGAATTACAATAAAATGGCAACTACTACCTAAATCAGTGGTGAAGAACTCCCACTAGCTAATATTGGTAGTTAAGTTAACTCCAAAAGACTAGTAAGCTATCTCCACATAACTGAGAAACTAACTCAACACAACTAGTAAGCTAACTCCACACAACTAGTACACCTAAGCAAGCTAACCCAACAATTGTAGGGCTAACATAAGTGTAAGAATTATCCTAATAAATAAATAAAATGATAAATAATAACCTACACTAACACCCTCTTGTAAGCATAGCTTAGGTGGGTGGAAAAGAAGGTGGGTCCCGGAAACAAGGCCTGATGAGGTACCCATGTACAATAACTGGGAAAATTGGACATTGCAAGGCACTCAAAACCAGTAATAATAAAGTATAGAGAAAAATTCCACTGCAAGATATCCTAAGAAGTTTGGCTCCAAAAACTCATACAATGCTAAAGAAGTTTGGTGCACATTGTGGTTTGAATCCACTGCTCAATCATAAAACTCAAAAACAACTGACACTGAGCTTCACTAGAATATCTCCATTCAAGGAGAATGTCAAAGGAGTGATGTCAAAAGTGCAAAAACAACACCAAACATAATTTGATCAATTGCTACAAATAGTTGTGCCATGATCCAAGAACAACCAAGGCAACAAGGCAAGGACTCAAGATCGAAATAAATAGGAGTACCACAATCCAAGAAAAAGCCAAGGTAATAAGGCAAGGACATGAAACCCAAAGAAGCAGTATCAACACGTAACAAGACAAGGACACGAAGGCCAAAGAATCAGTATCAACACCATACCCTCCCATACTGATGAATGGGGAGTGACACCACAGATCTATATGAGTTGCCAAAATCAACTACTTGAACACTGAAAAACTAACATTGAGCTTCACCAGAAAGTTCCCCCACAAGAGAGACTGTCAACATGCCAAAAAATAAAGTGTCGAAAATACAGATCCAAAATATCTCAACAAAAAAGAGATATAAATGCATACACCCATAGATATTATTAGTAATTCAACACCCAAAAGTTAGAACGTCGGGCTCAACCCAAATACATCCATAAGTGATTACAACACCCTCCCAAATTTGGCACTTTATAAAGTAAACATTAAAATGAGCAAAAGTACCTTTAAAATTTGACATTATGTCATAATGCGTAGATCTCAAAAAAATACACAATCAAAAAAAAGAACCTCCGAGCTATTGATCAAATGTTATGAGCTCTAGAAGGTTTTTTTATTAAAATAATATTTTAATGTTGATATTTTTTTTAAAAGGTACACGTGCCACAAATGTTCAAAGGGTAAAAGAGTGCATCGACACGATACAAATTTGTGACCACACTAAAATGTCTAGAGGGTAAATACATCCTACATGTCAATATCCAATGGATAAAAGAATGCACTCAGAGGGTACAAATATGCGTCAGTGGATAAAAGATTACATCCAAAACAAAAATATCCAGAGGGTTGCATCTAGAAGGCTAACGCTTATATAAGTGGTAACTCAAGGGTACAAATCTATCCAAGTGGATAAAAGACTACATAATCCAAAGGATAATAAGAATGCATCTAGAGGTACACGCTTATATCCAATGGATAAAAAATGCACCCAAAAAGTATTGTTAATAACTGCAAATATCTCTTTTTTTGGCACCTGTATCAAAAAACAAAGAGAAACCCAAAAAGTTTCTGAAAAAACTTGATATAAAAGTCATATGTCTGTTAATTATACGGATTTTTTGAGAAATGTGCCAAAAAAACCCTTAAAAATGTCCATATTTGATGGGTCCCAAAACAAGTTTGCAACCAATTTTAGGGTTTTGGCTCCTTCCAAATCCAATGGTGATGTTTTGCATAAAGGTACATGTTACAGAAAAGTGCTAACAAATTCCAAATACATGAAAATAATAAACCCTTGCTTGAAAAAATTACAGATATGTCTAATCAATCGCTCTGATACCATGAAAGGAACGAAATATTGTTCCAAGACGCGACATTGCAGATGGGTACACCACATTAGATTTGCAAAACAGAAGAGCTAAAATACTATATATAGAAATCTATCATAATCCATAATGTTCAATACATTACAATACAAGAATTGAATTACTCAATAGAGAAAAATGTACATATAGGAGGAGGGAAGTGCAACTACACTAAATTAGTGGTGCAAGATATCCCACTAATTAATATTGGTAGTTAACTGGTAAGCTAACTCCAAAAAGAAGCTAACTCATACAAAGTAAGCTAACTCCACACAACTAGTACACCTAAGCAAACTAACCCTAACAAGTGTAGCTAACATAAGTGTAATAATTATCCTAATGACCTAAGATAAAAGGATAAATAACAACCTACGCTAACATATTTAAATACTCTTAGGTTTTACCCTTAAGAGGACTATATCACTTGCTAAAAATTACCTTGCAGTTATATAAACATGTTGGTAACCATAATCACTCTATCCTAAATGTTATCCCAAAACTCTACACTTTCTCCCATAACTTAAACAATGCATGCCCACGGGTGTTATTATAAGAAATATCGACAAAGGTAAGGTACTCTTCCCACTTTTATTTTTGATTCATACAATTATCCTCAACATGTCCTCTAAAATGTTTATCCTCTCTATCTTCCCATATATCCAAGGATGAATGTATAACTAAAAATTTTGGAGTTTTGCACATAAGGTATTATAAACTTGAAAATTCATGTGGGTGTCTTAATAAAAAAGAACAATTCAGGGGCTTTAGGTAACTAAATAACTCTTGAGGCAAATCTTTTCAGCAATTGACGTGATTCATCCTTAATAGTTGTGCCATGAATCCAATGGGAACAACTCAGTAATTTTTTCCAATTATCAGTATCATAATGTTTATTATTGGACATAAGAAACCTTGAAAAAATCCATGTTGACTACCTACCATTTCGTCCCAGGTACATGAGGATATAAGAGTCGTGTCAAATCAATGCGCCTTGAATCTTTAGAATTCTAAGAATTGTGGAAAAAATTATAAGCTTTCCTAGTCCATTTCAAAATTAGAGAGGCTTAGATTTCTAAAATATTGGTTACCCCCAGATGTCCTAAATAATTAACAGGAGTCTTACTATTTGGAACATAGATTATTTCATGAAATCTCAACAAGAAAAAGTCCAAGGTATTATATCCTCATGTAGATACATTCTCTCTAAAAATAGACCTATTTACCATCATGGTAGTAACATGTCTCCTTCAAAGATAGTTGATATCAAATTCATATTGTGTTCAACCATCGTCACTACCTAACATAGGCTGACATACATTTCTCGAATGGATTTCCAAAAAAGAGTGTGTGCATGATGGTAGCTAGTTCAATTGTGAGGAACAAAGTTCAATTCATTAGGTTTGAGATATTTTGAATATCAAGTTTTTACCACAACTTCCTCCTATATTTTTCATATAGATTAAAATACTAAATTATATCTAGAAATATTAAGTGATAGTCATTATTTAAAAAAAAAATGTTTCTTTATGATTATGAGGATGTATGGACTAAACTTAAGTCGTCACAAAAAACACAATAAAGAAGAGATATTATTAGTAATTGACCCAGAATGATTCCAAAATCAAGAGTCGACATTATAAACAAAAATACAATGAACCTTTGTATTGATTTGGTATACATGGCCACATGTCATCACACAATACCCTTTTATTCATAAGATATTTTTGAAGATAAGTAACAAGTCCCAAGTAACATAAGAGGAGGGGAAAATTATATAAGTGTGTTCCACTTTGAAGTCATTTTTTTAAATACTTTAAAAACTAAAAAAAAATTTAAATTATGGATGCACTGTGCCTTTGTATATTTAAAATCTTAAGAAATATGTGTTTGGTCATATTATACGTGTTTCATTAAGTTTTATTTGTGGCACATATTTTTATAGTGGAACAAAAAAGGCAAAAAGTGGGACACAGCTATATACTTTGACCTAAGAAAAAAATTGAATGGAGATATAACTCAACATTTCATTTATGATTAATGTATGAGTGAATAAAGAACTAACTACCCCATTAATTTTTTTTAGGTACAATTGAGGCTATATTCAATTTAAAATGTATTATAAAATGAGTTTCACATAGTCAAAACTACAATTATCCTCCTTACATTCTAAGGATTACCAACATGTAGAAGAAAAAATATACATTCACCATCCACCACATCAAGATATGACAATGTTTGCACATATGACATAATCATGTCAAAAAAGGTCCTTGTCAATTGAAGGATGGTAACATCCATCTAATACTAGCAATCGTTCGTGAAATGTACGATAGAAATGCTGAAGGGAATCATTTGAAGGAGTCATATTTGAGGGAGAGAAATAGTAGCAGAGGAAAAAGGGTGGAAAAGAACAGGTTATAGGGTGAAGAAGTGAGGGTAGAAAAAATCTAAAGGTGAAAGAATTTAAAACTTTATCATCCAACAACAATACGATAAATATGTCAAAGTAAAAATCACAAGTAAATTATATCTTGCAATGAAGCTATGTTATATTTTTGTTCAATGGTATCAAGGTTTTTGAATAGCAAAAGATATATTTTATTCATTAATCAAGCTTGTTATTATTTCGTTTTGTAGCAGTAAGGGCTCCTATGAGATGAATTTTGCCTTGATTTTTTTTATCATTTTTATTTGATTCTACAGTTATCCATGAAAAGAACCGTCATGTTCATGATTGCTTCCAAATTAGATCCGTTCAACACAACCAGGGGTAGTCACGACGTCTACGCCATGGAAGAATTGAGTCCTTATTTATAGTCAAACTCTCGGAATGCACTATATTCGTTTCGTTGCTAGCGGATGTCTTTGCAAGTGAAAAAGGTGTTGGGATCGTAGATGGTGTCCATTTTTTGCTTGGACCTAATCGAATCGATGGAGATGTCATAGCTGACTTTGAAGGGGTTCCCAACAGGCACATAAAGCATTACCGATGGCCCCATAAAAATGGAAGGCATTTTGAAGACGATACTTTGACAACCTTATATCACTCTTTTAGGACATGTTAAAAAGTTTTTTTTTCCGGATTTTCCCCCGCTATAAATTTCGGTAATCTAGATAATATGTGACGATTTTGTGACGGTACAACATGCTAGAAACAAGGCCTTCATCCCCCCTTATATAATTTAAAGCAAGTAAACTTTAAATACCATAAATATGAAAACAGGGAGTTTTACCTTAAAAACCGAAGAGAGCATTAACCCTAATTCAAAAAATTGGAAAACCCGTTTATTCAAAATTGGAAATGGAATTGCAAGCAGAGTGCAATATGCTAAAAATATAAATACTAAGATCTGTGACCCTAACTCGTTATTTCTTTAACAAGGTTTTTTCCTTCTATTGATTGGTTTGTTCTTGTCTCTTCACTAGATAAACCTCAACATCCAGTTAGAGTGCATGTCCCTACTTATGAAAACAAAAAAAAAAAACACTTGCTCCAATGCAATGAATTTAACACAACCAATTTTAGAAGAGGCATAACCAAGCACACGTAGTGCTAAAAACCCCAATTATAGCCTCAAGAACCAATTTCACCACTTTTCCTCATGCAATCAATTGGACAATTGGACATGAATAAAAACCAAATCACTCAATGTTGATAATTGAAATATGGAAATGGACAATTCTACTATAAAGAAAATAGTCCAATACAATAATTTTTACAAACACGTTTTTTTCCCCCAAAAACATCAGATTACCCAGTGTTTGCAATAAGTTTTATGCACCCAAATTTGGCATAGGCAAGCCCAATGACATACAATGTTGAAAAAACCATATGAAAAAAGTTGTAGAAATCGCTGGCCAATAATATTTTCAATCATAATTATAGGTATTAGAGAATTATTAACCTTGATGCAAGGGAGCCTATGTAGAAATCTCTCACTCCCTCGTGTTGCAAATTTAAAGTAGCTCTGATGGCTACCATTGAGGTCCTTCTCAATATGTACATTTGCACAACATGTTGCAGATCTACATAAGATGTACAATTACTACTTTCTCAGAACATATGGTAATTATAACTGCACATCAATGATCAACCATTTGACAAGAAATGCATAAAACTAATTGTATTTAGTTTAACTATTGCTCAAAGTCCGCACATGATCTAAAGCTTGCTGTAAGAAAGACCTGTTCAAAACCATGCTATGTTTGAAGAGCTGATTTACCCAGTCCTGTATTATTTGTTTTCACAGTTTTCAACCCCAAAATAATATGTTCCAATGACTCAGCAACCTGCAGTTTTAATATATATTTTAGAAAACTGTCAATCTACTGCATTATGGTCCTTCAGTAACTCAACTAATTACCACTCTTATACAACAAAAATAAAATTGGTGATGAACAACATTATACCATTATGATTCTCCAACACCAGCTACCAGAACGAATAAAAATGCATATCAAACATTCCCTGCACCGTAAAGGGTTTACTAAGGAAAATAATACACATAAAATGCAGGGCCATTTTTTTTTTATGCTGTTGAGCGCAGGAGAGGGTAAGGTAAAATGTATGATTAATTTGTCCATACCAAGGGATAAGAGTATTATTTTTGAGCTGAAAAATTGTGAAAATTTCAGCAGAAAAGTGTGCACTCTTGTAGTAGGACTGTGCCTAGAGGGAACATTAGGAACTGAAATCCTAGCAGTAAGATGATTGGGCGAAATTCCACATTGCCTTTCCTCTGAACTGAAGCACACCTGGAGGCTGTAAATGCGGTGTTGACTCTGCAACAAAAACCTAAGGAGGGGGATTTTGTTCATCAACATCAATCGGTTGAATATACTTATAAGCTGAGCTAGGCCTCAAATTATGGAGTCATGGATTATTACTGCCAGACATGCAATTCAAAATTTTCTGCCTCTTTTTCCCTTTGAAGTACAGTTTGAGAGGCTTTGTTGTAAAGTGGAGGTCCCAGGTTCAATTCTCAAGTCCAACCCTTGGAATCGGATTACGTAAATTCCAGATCTCAGTACAACACTGAAATCCCAGTTACTAAATAAAAAGTAAAACAGGAAGTGGTGGTAAAGGAGGAAGAAAGAAAAATTTTAGAGCATTATAGGAAATGGCATGAGGAAAAGTCGTATTGCATTTCTTGATCTGGAAAACCTAATAATAGTTTACAATGCAGTGTCCTAATGCAACCCTGAAAACAATGGAAGAACAACAACAAACCTGAATTAGAACTGTGGAATGATCGATGTCTTCAAAGGTATTTCGGTTTTTTTTGTTCTCAACATCCTTAGAAATATATGTCATTATTAAGTGCAAATAATATCCTCCACACGTTTTCCACTTCTAATGACTTCCCCATTCTATTTTTTGAGTTTTCATTACTCCCCAAACTGCTCTAAAGGTTGTTTGAATGCATATAGATTATCCAAATGAAGCTTTACAAATCTCAACAAAATTACATAGAGTTCAACAATGATATTGGCGCACCTAGAAGAAATGTGAAGCTTCGGATTTGGTTCATATTCGAAAAGGTCAAGATAGTTTTTTGTGTGTTAAAGATTAATTTATCTTAGAAGAAATGTGAAGCTTCGAATTTGGTTCATATTCGAAAAGGTCAAGATAGTTTTTTTTGTGTTAAAGATTAATTTATCTTAGAATATGATCTTGGTATGTCCCCATATTATCGCAATATAGGTGGCCACCTCAAATACGTTATGTGTAGTCCAGTTGGAGCATGATGGAAAGGTTCATGTCAAGGAAAATGATCATGATTCCTAGGCAGAAGTGTATGAAAATACAACATCATGAAGAGACTTTATTGGTAGTTATTCATTTTCCTATTATCAAATCTTTTCTTGTCAAAGATGACAAGTTTGAATGTGTTTAGTACATAAGAGATTTCATCCTCGCTGCTTCCCAATAGCCTTTGTATAAAGATCCTTGATGCCTCACCTAATGGTTCTCCTTGCCCCTTTATCAGTTCCTCACTTTTAAGGGATATATATGTGGATATTTTCTCATCCTTTAAGAATAGACCATCCTATAGGTCTAGGTTATAAGCATATAATGCTGAAATGCCAAGATAATTGCTTCCGCTACATCAAAGCATTATGATAGAATAAGATTAGCAGGCGCACACAATTTAGGCTATTTACAAAAACTGGAAAAGTCTAAGCATTTCATAATAGAGCTCTGAAAAGTGAGAGGCCTATAGGCTAGAAACAATAGAAATTTATCCCAAAAGTAGAAGCATATCTTAATGTGTAAACATCAAGAGAGGATAAGATACAAGAATGCGAAAGAAAGTGAAGACTGTAAAGAAGAAACTTACACCAAGGTGGATTGGAGTCAATGTAGTAATCAAGGCCTTGAAGTTGCTCTGTTGGAGGATGGCTGATGTCTTCAAGTTTTGGGTCTGCCAAGGATAAAATTTATACAACGCCTTATTAAAAATCAAAATCCAAGAAGGCAAAATAGACCTTGACATTGATCTGCAAACATCAATTCAAGAAATCAGCACCCACGTTTTTTTTCTTAATCTCGGTGAGAATTTAGATACCCAAGCTTGAAACAAATTCAATTTACTGCAAAACCAATGATAAACAGGACACCTTACTATAGAGAAATCTCTCATTCTTCAAGTTATTGTGAAATCAGATACCCGAGCTTTAAACAAAAGCATTTTTGAAGTTAAATTTATGATAACCAGGGCATTCATAAGGGTTTCCAAACTCATTATGTCATCAGATACCCAAGCTCGAAATAAATCCTTTTTTCCCAAATCTATGAAAATGACAAGGATGCCTATAACGCCGTCAAGAACCGGTTCTCGTTTGTCTCCACGCATTCAACTATAAACTCTTGTCCATCAACGGTACTTTCCTCCATGCTGAAACACAGACATTCCCGTCAAATGACGCGAAAAAAACTTTGTCATCGAACATAACGATTCCTGCTATGGCCCTGGACAACCCCAGACGACTCTCGCGGGCGGGATTCATAACCCTAACACATTCTGTACTCGTCAGGCTGAAGATACGGACTGCGCCATAAAAAAACCCACCCACTAAATACTCCGGCGACAGATCCAGGCACCTGCACGTCGCTCCGGTGCCATTGCTACTTGAATTCGCTGGATACTTCGTATTCAATCGAAGTATGTTTGGCTCTATTGTGACGAAAATTTGAGGCCGTCAAGTGAAGGCGAATGTATTCTTCACGCCAAGATTGTGTTCTCCGTGTTGTTTGCCTTGTATTCCACAGAAGAGCCCCGCATTGCTGCCTGCCAGAACCTCGATGCCCGCCTTGCGCAATCCATGCACAAACTCTATAATGCATGCGAGGACAGTCAGGAGGCGCGAGACCTGGGAGTGGTGGCAGAAGCTTGGAGAAAAACCGCATGCAACCAGCCATTTGTCTCTACCATTCAGCCGCAAAAATAGAAAATACCATTAAAATGCTTGAAATATGGTGATCGTTGGATTTCAACGCCTCAGGTAAGATTGAATGCAGTCCATCAGATTTCTGACGATTGTCAGAATCAATAGGTCGATGTTCACTACAAGAATGCCTCCGGCGTAATTAACTTGAAGAATTATGTAAATGGAATAATACCAAGAGGGGTCAAATTCAAAGAAGCAATATAAAATAATTCATAATCGATTTATTTGAGAATAAATTCCTATTACAAAGTATTTGAGATTCCCCACTAGCTATTCTAGAAATATACCATGAGTTTTCCATATTACAAAAATAAGATATGTCATTCAATATTTGGCCTCAAATGGCCATAACAAGCTCAAATAATAAAATACCCGAGTTTTTTTTAATTCAAAATGTACTATCTAGAATCAATGATAGCTTCAATATGATGAACATGTGTACATTTTAATAATAAATCATTTTCAAATCAAAACCAATATAATAAACTAAAAACCATTTTGCATGTCTATAAGAACAACTAACAGAAATAGAAGCTCCCAATCCCCATGACCCAAAATGGGGTTTGAACTACAAGAATATTTCTGCGCTTTGTATGGCTTGCTAAAAAATAACATGTCCACTTCATAGTCATTGACAGAACCTTCTTCTCATTATTAAAATTTTACAAGATTTCATGTACTAAGTTACATGTGGACGAAATTACAAAAATTGGCATGAATTCGCTAAGACATGTACACCATGCTCTATCACGATTGCCTATAAAATATTTTAAAAAAATGTTCCCAAAAACCCTGATCCATTTTTTTAGTCCAAATAGAACACAAATTACCTCAAGGGATTGTAGTAAAATATGTGTAATATCAAAACAATTTTATTTTGATTAAGATTTTAAAATAAAAGTGCTTTATGATGTTTTATAATTGGTTGTGTTTCTAGGTTTTGTTTTTGCCTAGTTTAGTTCATGGTTTTGGGGCATGCTTCCATACAACCCATTTTTTTCCTAAGTATCTTGTATCATTTTTATTTGTTAATATAATATAAGATCTTATTCATCAATAAATAAATAAATTAAATTTCATAATAATTAAATAATATTAAATATAGATAAAAAATCCTATAATTATTCCAAAGGGTAATATTGATTCAACACAAATTCTGAAATCGAATACAAGTAATTATAGTTCTGGTACTAGGAAAGGGGTGTTATGCAAAGTGTCACAAAGATGTCAATAAATTTAAGAGCCTAGAATTGAATGATAAATAGGTTCGACTTCTTCATACATGTTTTTTTTAGTGAGTTCATCTTAAGGAAATTGATTATGTCTTATTCTATTATGACTTGCAACTAAATTAAGACAAATTGCTGTGACTGTGTTTTATGGATATGTAGGATCACACTTATGTACCTATAAATGTCTCCTTCCTGTGTTGAAACCTTCTCTCTCCTCTTGTGACATAAAAAGGGGTTAATACATAATTGGTTTGATATTCCTCAACACCCTCGTAATGCTTAGTTTTTATTACATAACAATCTCCAAAGAGGCCTCAGACCCATATATTTCTCCCTCCCAATAGGTGTGTGATAAAAACTGTGATGAACATGACAATGTTAAATCCAAAATAAGGCCTTCAACACTTGGAAATCATGATTTGACTTAAATATTGGTACATGATAATGATCCAGGGAAGTAAATAATAATATATTTATATTTGTTTCTTGTTGTAATGTGCTCTAAGGGAAAATATGCTTCAATGGTATCCTTATTTGAGTTTCCTTAGATATGGTATCCCTATATTCCTTTAATAGATTAGGTTTCATGTATTTATATAGGTGACTTGTGTCAATCATTTCACACTCAAACAACCCTAAGTCAACAAAGATAGCTTGTGAATTTAAAAATGTGACCATCTAAGTAAAATAGATAGGTTCATCAACTCATAGAGATTCATCATCTTTACTTCTCCTTGGATGGTGAACCTTTCTAGGATATAAGATGTGATGAGGATTTTTAAGATTCTAAAGATGTTCTCTATATCACAAAGGTGATTGATTATAGATGTTCTAAAATTAATACCAAGTCATCGCCTAGTAGACTCAAAGTTTGGGGATTAAGCGAGATATCTATAGGTTTAGTTAGTAAATATGTAAATGGGATGATGTTGAGTCAAATTTCAAATGATTATTTCAAATTGTTGTAATACCAAATTTTAGGTGCTATAAGATAGTCATTATTTTATAACATTATGCCTTGTGATTTACATGCATTTATTAAGGAGTGCTAATAATAAGGTAATATAAGGTCACTTTATGTGTAGGCACAAATATTTACTAAATTATTAGGTCATAGTTTTAGGCTAAGTCATACATAAACCAATTTAATCAATCCAACCACCCACTACAATTTATTTTCTACAAGTGTGGTTTTTACATAAAATCCATGTTATGATCCTAGTGTGCAGATTTCACTCATGCCTTGAGGTTTTGGTGTAATGGTTTATTACATTTTGTATCATAGCAACCACCTAGGTTTGAGTCCTGACACAAGTGGCTACACCGACATTGCACACATTCACCAAGGGATCGTATAGGGTTGGGTGTGGTCCCACTATATGGGTGCAAATCTAGCCCACGGTCTACGTTGTGGAGTGTGGTGGGATGTTGTGATCCTAGTGTGCAAATTTCACTAGTACTTCGGGGTTTTTTGTGTAACAGTTCGCTACAATACAAGTTATATTGGTAGTAAAATAAACGAGGGTGTTGATATATAATAAAATATATTGGTTAAAATGTGATTAATAACCCATTTAATGCATAATTGATTATGTTAGGATCAATTTTCAAGGATCATGATAAAACTCAATCTAAGTTGACAAAGTCACTATACAACAAATTGTTTTCATGTAAGTAATGGAGTTATTACCATCGCCTTCAACTATCCATACTTCATTATCATCATGACAATAAGATCAAGATCATAAAACAAAGTAAGCCACACAATTGAAACTAACATATGTCTATAATTTCAAAACTAGGGTTAATCTAATTGAAATATTTCAATATTTTTATTAATATTATTTTAGAATAATACTTATACAAATGATAGTTCTAAATTTATGAAAAAATGATACATTCAATCTACACATTTATAGAAAGTATATAAAAAACAATATTAAGGGTTAGGAAAATATACACCCCAAAATTGGGCTCATATTGTGCCATATTGATATGAAATCTAAAGAGGATGATGTGCAAGGTGTTGTAAAACCTACCTATGAAATATAGGAGTTTCAAACTCAGGTGGTAGAAAAATTTCATCTATTTTCATACAAATTCACTACCACGATGATTTCCTAGGGATGGCAAGTCTTTCCTCTAGTACTGTGATCCATAAATTTCCTCTAGTGCCTACTTTGCATATATATCTAGATGTGGTTTTTAATCTAGATCTTTGTTTTTAATCTTTTGTACTTGTCTATGAATTATCTTTACCTTTTATACCTTATTACCTTACATGAGTGGATTTCATCATATGTGATGGAATGACCTCTCACCCTACTAACATGATGAATGTTGAACTCTATACCAGTTCATTAAAGCATGATCAAGCCACTTATAGTTCTCCAAATCCTAACAGTGAGTTGAGGTTAGTAATTTTAAATAAATATGGAGCCCCAATTTAGCCCTTAATAAATTTTAATTACACTTGGCTTGATTTTAGTGCATAGATATGATCTAGGGCAATGATAGATGTTTTTAGATTTGTATAGCTATTTTTTAATGTTCTCTAAGGGAGATATGATTTAATGTTTGGTTTAAATACCTTCTTAGAGTGTTTTTGGATATGAATCCAAAGATTCCCCTAATGAGTTAGTGTGTGATGTTTATAAATGACTTATGCAAATTCTTTCATACTCAATTGAACCTAAGTCAAATTAAGGTAACTTGTATATTTAAAAGATCATTTTTGTAAGTACAAGGGATAAGTTCAGTAACCTTGGGATAGATTTATTGATTAAACATATCCTTGTCTCATGAACCTATCTAGGATTACTTCAAAACTTTATCTAAGGTGAGAAATAGATTGAAAAGAGTTTGAATAAATGTGTTTTGTATAATTTGCATTTATTCCTAAAGATATAATTTGAAGAAAAATTCATGACGTAATGGACTTAGATATTAGGTTTGAACAACATGTTTTAAATTTAGTCAATGAATTTTTTAATATGGTAACATTGGGATAAATTTCAATGTATTATTTTCAAGTGCCACAAGATGAAATTTAAGGTACTTAAATTGTCCCCCTTTTAATCAAATAATGAAATTGCTAAATTAAAAGTACAAGAAACAAGTGAACATAAATTGTTCACCCAAACCATATGAGTGTGATTTTTGTAATATGGAGAGTGTATCCCCATGCCAAAAAATGTGAATTATTCCAATCACATGGAAAATACGTGTATTAATTCTCAAGAGAGAAGTATAAAAATTGGTATATGAAAATCGAAATGTGTAAAATGGCATAAAAACATGAAATGACTATATCTAATTTCCCATGGTGTGTTTGTATACTTTATGAACATATTGTATAAACATTAGCATTGGGTCGATATGTCATTGTATAGAATTAGGCAAATATTTCATCATCTAGTATTAGGTAGCTAAGTCACCATCAAGTGTTAGGTAGTTAAGTCACCATCAAGTATTAAGTAGATATGTCACCATCTGATTAAACTCATGATATTATAGCCTAATCTGATGCTATGAAAAGCAGTAAATATAAAAAATAAATAAATAAAGGAAATGACACAAGCAACTAAATAAATAGAAATGTGAAACCCTAATGTGTAAGAAAGGGTTAAGAAATCCTTAGCTGATTCGATGAAGGTGTTGGACTGTGTCACAGTGTAAACTAGGTAAATAGGGGGAGGAAACGACCACATGGAAGCCTGAGAAAGTGTAGATATGAGCTCTCTAACTAGACTTGGGTGCCTGGTAAGGGATATGGGCACCCATGGGCGTCATGGTCTGAGATCTGGGCACCCTAGTATGTGGAAATGGCCTAAAAACCTCCTCTGAGGTGTCGTTGGATATTCACCTATATTTTCTTCCTGTCGCACTGATGTCGTTGAACTACGTTGGATGTCACTGTAATACCTGTAATAAGGAATCACCTATAAAAACCCCAAGCAAAGCATCAAAACCCTAAAAAAGAAATATGCATGTGAAGGGGTTAGAATTTCCTCAGTGGCCACAATGACAGACTTACTAACTAAGTGTTGTACTAAATCTCAGACCCAATGTAGTTCTAGGTGTGTGTGTGTGTGTGTGCGCAAATCGTGCCCTAGGTTTCTTTTGTGTTAGTCACACTTTATGAATTAGGGAGAAAATAACTAGATGTAGAATATACTAAATGTGTGCATGGAAACAATAGAATTCCCTCCTATGAAGTGTGATGCAAATGAACCAACCTTGTGTGGGTTGTGATGGATCTAGGTGGATGCAAATGTAGCTTTAGGTGCCTTTGATGAATGCAAATCTAGATGGTGATAGTATATGCTTAGTGCTTGGTCCTTCATTATGGTCTCATAACTTTATATTTTTATGGTTATCTTATTCTAATTTTGTAATTAACCCCAAAAAGTCCGACCACCAAAAATATAGAAAGCTTAAATGGCTAGAAAGTGCCCAAAAGGTGAGAGTAAAGTGCAAAGAGGATCACGACACCCCAGAGGAGACCATGGCACCTAGGGTGCCCTAGTCCTTGTTTGGGAACCCTAGTCAGAAATAGGAAGAACACAAAATGAAAATACAGACTGGGAAAGTATGGGTGAAAGACAAAAAGTAGATAGAAATAAAAGTAAAAAGGCCAAAGTCATGGTTTAATTATTACTCTTTTCACGCAAGAACCATATTAATAGTAGTATGAGATCGACACTAAATAATGACTCTAAGTGTGTGATTTAGTGACTACACCATATAGCACTAGGCATCTAAGTCACCAATAATTGTTATGTAGTTATGTCACCATATTACATTAAGCTGGTAAGCTACAATTGTATCATTCATGGAGATAATTGTGTTGATATAACTAGGTAAATGTCATAAGTGTGACTAAATTTGTAATTTGAACTTGTGTAGCTCATATTTTTTTATGAATTGATAGAGTGACATAAATACATTTGGATTTGTATGATGAAATTTCCCACCAATTCCATGCCAATATGATAAATCATGTAAATTATAATGATGGACCATCCCAAGTCAAAGTGAAATTGAAATAAAATATGTAATATGTTTAATTTATAATGATGAACCATCCCAAGTCTATGCAAATATGATATAATTCTTGTAATATGTATTAAATAGTTTTATATGCCATGGGTGAATATTATCATGTTGCTTGCTCTATGGAATTTTGGCCACGATTTATGTTATATTTTCAAATATCCCACATCATGATCCCCTTTTGAGATGAGGGATGATGTCATGTATCACTTAGATAAAAAGAGAAAGTGTTAGATGTAAAGACTATACAATTAAATAATTGAGGATGTGAACCATATACAACATGGAAACTAAACATGGTGATGTAGGTAATGTGAATCAAATATGATCATTATATAACAAGTAGTATATGACATGTCACAAGTAAGAAATACAGTAAGTATAACCAACAAACCATAACGATCAATATGTAATAGTGTAATAGTGAATGGTAGAGTAACTCTAAAAAATATTCTCATTGTGTCTTTTCTACCATGGTCTTTTATCTCCCTAACATTCTATCTTACAACCTTCATAAGTTAATATAAATGAACCGGAGATCTTTGCTCGCAACATTATTTTATATAACCTTTCAAAACAAGATGATATTTTATTTTCTCTTTCTTTCTTTCATGAGTTAGTTATCATGAGGTTATTTGAACCTTTCCCCTTCTTTTATTCTTTGATGCTATCCATGGGAGAGTCTTCATCCAAAAAAAAAAACCATATTTTTTTAGTATTTTAGTACCCAACATAGATTTCAAGACAATAGGTAAATATAGGGTATCCAATCTAATAGAGTTTAGTATTTTTATTTTTTTATGGGAAGAAATCAGACCAAGTAAACACACAGTCTCACCTCTTCCTATTTCCACATTATCATATATTTTATCCCAAGCTTCTTTTGGTTATTAAAATTTTCTCATACCTTAGTATTATTCACATTGTTATAAAAAAAATTCAATCTCATTTTCCACATTTGATATTATAATATTCCTACTACCTCAAGAAATCAAATCAGCTAGGTTTTCCTTAAACACTGCCCTCTCATTTACCCAACCTAGTGCTCAATGTTTTTTCATGAAGCATGATAAATGGTATGATGGTGTTGCAACTATTATAAGAAAAATGTGATCCCCTTGTGCTGAATAATATACTTGTTGACCTTATAACATATTTTCATGGGTTTCATACGTCATTGTGAACCAAGAGTTTGGAATATGTTTCATATGTCCTCTTAATGGCTATAGAGAGATAAATGAGCTTAGAAAGTGGCTTCCTAATCAATTAGGGTGATTTAAATTTGGTTGAAGATAAAGAACACAATCTTGGGGTCCATCTCATTGAATGGAAAGAAAATGAGCAATTTTGGTGAGCTAAAATGAATACATCGATGAGGTTGGTTGATCCCTTATTCAAAGGTGAGAAATATTATAAAGGTTTTTGGTTCACTTGGTACAATAATTAAGATTTGGAAAATAGAGGATTTATTCTATGCTTGAAAAATTACAGTTGATATGGGAATGCTTATTCTCCCCTATTGGAAAGTATAACATTGTTTAGGTTTCCCTCTATATGCTTTCTAACCATCACCTTGTTAAAATTTTTTGAGATTACCTCGATAACTCATGTGATTATTTAGGAATGTAAATAAGTTTATTTACAAATAAAATGTGTCCCACCTTAATGATGATTATTTCTTACAAGGGATAAGAACCTCATGGAATATTTCTAAGAGCATATCAAACTCCCTAAGTCCAAAAGTGTTGTTAGAATTGATGCATTGCTTCTTATTATATTTTAAAGATATTTTTTGGTAAGGTTAAGGCTATGGAAATAAAGAACAAAGAAATTAATATTCAAGAACATTTGATTTCAATTGAAACAAAAATGCAAATCTCACCAATGATTCAAACCTTTTTAAAGATATTTTCTGTTAAGAACTAGCATAGATTCTATTAATCTTAACTTTCTCATGGTGTCTGGGTCATGTCTAGAATGATGTATCTTAAATATGTGGATAATGGTTCGAAATAAATTTTTAAAGAGCTAAATTTTAAGCACACGAAGGAAATAATTCTTGATATTGATATTGGGGGTATGGTGTCCCATAAACCCAAGGAAATCATACAATATTTTTATCAGTCTATCAATATTTATTTATTATTGGAGGTCCTATGAGGTTATTGAGAAAAATACCACCCTTTTCTCTTCTTGTATCCCTCAAAATTTCCCTAGATATGATGTTATAGAGTTATATTCTAAGATTTTACTAGATGGGATACAATATGTTATTGAAGAGCTCAAAAGTATAAATCCCCTAGGGTTGATGGATTTCCTCCCAAATTGTATAATATCTAAATATTGGGTTGTGGGTTAGGTTGTAACATTATTTTAGGAAGAAATACAAGCTGGAATCTTAGGGTCAGACATTCATACAATAATAATCAAGATCATTCCTAAAGAAAGGGACTAAATCCTTATCAATAATTGGATACCAATATTTTTTTTCAATGTAACTTAGAGAATTATGGATAATATGATTTCCATTAGGATGTATAAATTTAAGTTACTCCTAGCATTATCTCTACCACTCAAATAGGATGTGTGGAGGGAAGATATATTCTTGATAATCTATTCACTAGTTAGGAGGGAATGAACTAGGCTAAATGCTCTAGGAAGAATGCTTGCATGGCATTGTCATACTTTAATAAATCCTATGATAGGATTTAATGTCCCTTTATTTATTTATTGGGGGTTGGTGAAAATTTCAGAAGATTGGTCCCCACTCCATTTCAAGATGTCATTTCCCAAGTTAAAATAAAACTTGATCTTACCAAGTCTTTTCTCCGTCAAATATATATTATAAAAGGTTTCCCCTTGGTCCAATTTTTTTTTTGTGATGTGTATTAAATCTCTTCATTACCTTCTTAGTGATGTTACTTTGGGTCCTCTTATTAAGGGAATTTTGTTTCCTAATAAAAAGGATCATACTAATATATATCTTGTTGATGTAACTTTTTTATTTTTGGAATTGGAGTCCTCTATCCTTTCTTGATTGAATGAAAAATAGAAATTTATTTCTTAGCCTATGGATCTAATATTTCCTCCAAAACTTCATTACCTATGAGTTGGATTAAGGCCCCATCTTATTACATTTTGGTGTCGGTTTGGCCCAAGGGTATTCTACATAAAATGGCAATATAATTGGGTATTAAATTTTCCCTCATCCATTTATATAGTATCATGTGGTAATGGGATTTGAAAAAAAAAATAGGAAAGTTTCCAAGTGGTAAGGGAATTTTCTTTTCTTTTTAGGTAGAATTCAAGTTTTTCAAAAAAGAATCTTCCTTCTCAATTTATTATTCTTCTTATTGGTTATTCTCCTCTACTAAAATTGGAAAGAATCATAAGATTATAAGGTATTTTCTCCCATCTAATGGGAGGAATGTAAGAAAATACATGCAATGATGTGGGAATATTTTTCAAAAAAGGGGGGAATTGGAATCAAGGATCTTGGTAAATAAGATGTCTCTTTTTCCATTAAATGGGTATTAAGGTCCTTATCTAGTTTTGAGCCTTAGAAATCTACTTTAGATTTAACTCGGGGATTAGAAATCCTAAGGGGGAAAAGTAGTGGAAAGAGATATATTTAATTTATTTGATGTTTGGTACTTTTGTAGTTGTGCCATTTTTATGTTCTTTTTCAATTTATATGGAGATCTTATGAACATGTAAGGCCTTGGTTATTGGTCAACCTATCTTCTCTTAGCTTGACACTAGATGTCATAGGTGGAGATATATTTGGTACAGTTAATTTTTTAATGGAAATCCCTTGGCTTTGACTAGGGAGTGCTCAAAATTTTATTACTTCACTAAAGGGTTAAAGACATTCCATAATATGTCCAAATTTTGGAAAGGGATGCCTTGGGTAGACATTAAGAGCACATATAAGATATATCAATCTAAAAATAGAAATTACAATATTCTTTGTAATTATTTGAAAGATAATAAATATGGATTGATCATAAAGGATGAGGATATATTATCATAATAAATAAAATAGGACAAAATTTATCCCTCGTGACTCCCAAGTTGTTATATGAAATATTAGTCTAGACATCAAAATTATTTCTAAATTGAATAATAAGTGGAAATTGTGTGACCACACTAGATTTTGTTTGGTTATGTTTAGTTCCATTTTGTTGGTCAGTCAAAATATGGCACTTAGTGAAAAAAATACAGAAGGTTCGCATGGAAGAGCAGAACATGTTCAAAAGCATGAGATGATCAGCAAGGAACCACGCATTGAGGATAGAGGCAGATTCGGGACTTAGCCATTTTCATAACGAGGATCTATTTTTGGAAGATGGCATGTAAAACACACAAACCAGTTAGAAACTTGCGCGACACACATTGTCTATTTTTGGAGGATTGGCTATGAAGCACTTTGCATGAGTATGGGCTTAGAATAGATTTACTACTAATAATTAACTAGGAGAAGTCTGTTGTGAGCGCACTTGCATGTGTGGCTATTATTGTAATGGCGTGTTGGCTAATAATAGCATGCGAACTATTTTGAGATTGGATAAGAGGTGAAGGGAAATTCCCCACCCTTATAAATATATAATGAGTTACATGGTAGAAGTGTGTGTGAGAATAGTATGTAAGGACTAGATTACTGTGAGATTATACTACCAGATATATACGCGCATGAGCATATGATGTCATTATTGTAAGAAGCTTCTGTGTATTACTGCATTTAATATAATGGAGGTTATTGACTGAATCAAAGTGTTAATAATGGTTATAGTTTATTACTGCATGAATTATCTCGATGTGTTTATCATGTGATTCATGAGTCTTTAAGATCTAGATCTGAACATGCACTGTAGAATGATATATTAGTCATGGATCTGAATGCTATAAGTCTTCATCATTCTAACATCCTGCAACAACAACCCTAAACAGGGGCCTAGTACCTTTGCATTCTTCGAGTGAGTGCTCAGTCTAGGCTAAGTGATGTGCGAGCGTGCCTGGGATTTTGCTGGTGAATTCTATGCTGCATCATTGGTTCCATTTTCGGGACCTCTTTTTCAGTTGTTTTTAGGATGGTTCATAATGAAGACGTATCAGTTGACCCTAGAAAATGTTGAGGAGTGGATACATAATCTAGAAGAGGAATACACATGGAGATTTAACACTGGATCTGAGTTTGATGTACATGTATGGGCGGAGTAGAATTTGTATGACTGTTTGTACGAGAGCTTCTTCGCTATCTTTCCAATAGAACTATACGAGTAGCTGGTTACTTATGCATCTAAATGGAATCAAAGGTATCACACACTTGTCTAGACACAGGAAGAATTTCACGACCTTTATGATGCTGATCTGATTTGGAATCGCATTGTGGATACGTGGTTCTGTGGTGTTTTGAACAACTATATCTTGGAGTACTCAATTTCCACTTATTCATGCCCAAAGGTAGCTGAATTCTAATTTTTGTGATATCCCAGGGGAACTTACCTGCAAGGCATTCCACTGGCAATCAAAATTCTGATGGTAACCCTGAACTTGGAGAGTAAACTAATGGCTAACTAAACCCCACCATGTGCAGGGGCAGGAACAGACTTGGTGAAATATGGTAGACCTAATGGTAGAGAGGTAGAGAGAGGAAATGTGGCTCAAGTATAATGAGGACACGCGAGAGGGAGGTAGAGAAGTAGTGGGAGGTTGCAGAGCAAATGGCATTATGGAGAAAGATAGTTCGGGAAGGAGTTCAAGTTCACATAGAAGACGTGGAACCTGAGCATTAGGAACTCCCCCATTTGGGAAAGCATGACAAAGAACCCTCCTCAGCCTCACGAAGAAGTGTGCCGGCAGAGATGACCTGGACCGTAGGCGTGCATCTGAATCCACTTGGAAACCTTTCCCTTACACTTGGTTTTCTAGCATCTAGTACAATAAACAATTAGCAAGATAATTCAACTAGTGGGAGAGAAGGAGTGAGTCTTATAAGAGGCACAACGATGGTAGAAAAAATGGCTTCATTGTTATACGGGAGTACCATTTTGGGTGTATAATCCACACAGAATTCAGGCACACAAATTTTTGGACTATCTTTAGAGAGTAGTAATACTTCGTAGATTGTTAGGGTGCAGTTCAATACTATGGTTGGGACACAGGGAAGTACATCTTCTAGTCCAACCCCAACTACAGGTTTGAGATTAAGAGGTATAGGTGGCTCTAGCTCCAGTGGATATGGTGGTTCTGGCGGCAGAGGAAACACACGAGGTTCTGGATCAAGTGGGCAAGGTCTACACCAACCCCAACATATTTACATGGAGATGTGTCTTCACCTCCCAAAGTATAGGGGAAAAGAAGATATTGTTGAACATGTACACATGTGTGAAATATTGTGGCGCGTAAAAGGAATCACAACTTCTGAGCATAGGGAAATTCAATTTTCTACTACATTACAAGGGCGTGCACACAGTTAGTACATAAAGTTTGACCCTGATCAGACTTGCATAGACTATGCAGCTTTAAAATATGCTTTTCTTAAAGAGTTTCACATCCCTACATTCAAGCAGAAGAGTATAAGTGCGCTCAAGGATATTAAGCAAGGCACTACTGATAGTGTTAGAGAGTATGATTCCCATTTCAAAACATTTTTATCTAATTTGTCTTATGATATTCATGCAAGCCAATATGTACAATGGTTTTTTGGGGGCCTGATTACACCTTTTAGGAGGGTGTTATCACATAAAACATACACTGATCCGCATGAAGAACTTAACACAACCTTATGCGTCGAGGTAGTATGAAGTATAGACACTCAGGTGAGCCCATTTTTAGAAGCACTGATCACAACTATGGAAAAGAAGTTGGAGAAACTATCAGAAAATTCAGCACATGAGATGCACACAAGGATTTGGTGCACATATTGTGAAGTGGAAGGTCACACAAAGGATAGTTTTCCCTGCAAATCAGTGTGCTCATTTTTGTTGGATTGTGAGATATGCCATCTAAACCATGATGCTAGCCGCTGCCCATTACTGCAATGTGTGATAAGGAAAAACATTTCAAGCTACTGTAAAATCTACAAGTCCACAACTCATGACATGGAATACTACCAACTGATTGGTCAGATCCAGCACCCTATAGATATTTGTGTATGACAGACATGAGTTTCAGATAACTCTAAAAGTAAGAATGAGCATTAGGATTGGGATCACAATCAGCGCGCTGTGAGTGAAATGAAGGGAATTTTGAAGGTGGTCATGGTAGAGGTCGAGGGTTACCGAGGAGGATTCAGAGGTCGAGGCGTGGTGGTGGAAGAATTGAGTTCCCTCACGGAAGCATGTTACACATGTGGATCTCCTGACCACTACAGGCATGAATGTCCACATAATATTACATGTTCTTTTTGTGGAAAGAATCATAGTTATGAGGAGTTCCTGGACTTGTATGAGCATCTTAACAAGAAGCATAAATAGGAAAACAAAGGCGCAGGGATGGTTAGGATACAACGCGTTGTGGAAAATTAGTGGATGCCCAAGTTAGAAGTAGAATCTGAGGCATTGCAGGTAAAGATCACGACCTGCACTGAAGCAGCGCGCACCAAAGAAGCATTGCAGTAGAGGCCTACCATAACTAAGGAGGAGGTTCTACATGCATGGTACCCAGATCCTACCCATCAGAAGGAGGTTTACTAGGAAACCATGGAGGTACTTAGGAATATCCAGGGTGAAATACAATATTTCAAGGAGGAATCACGGAAGATGGAGCAAAAGAAAGCATCAGAGACAGTCCAAACTGATATAGATGACTTGAGAGAAGTCTGTAAATTGTTGCGTTAGGAGAATATCATTCCACTATTGGGGAATTGGTTAAAAGGAAACAATCTGCACACAAGTACTGAGACTGGATGATAGATCCTACATGCAAATCTTCCCCCTCATAGCCTAGATTATGACAAGGAAATAACTCTGAATGTTGTTGTGGATGGGTGGCTATTGAGTAATATATTGATTGATACTGCACAAAGTCAATGTTCTTACCTTAGATGCATGGGAAAAAATGGGGAGACCCCCATTGTAGCCATCCTCTAATGTATTGTTCATGGCTAATCAGACTAAGGCCACTCCCATTGGATTTTTAAAAGATGCATCCATTACCATACAAGGAGCCAAGTTCACTGGAGATTTTGAGGTTTTAGCACTGAAGAGTCAGATAGCTTCCCAGCTCTACTGGGGCATCCTTGGTGCTATGTAAATAATGCTGATATTCGGTTCAACAAGGGTTATATCAACTTTGAAAACAAGGAAGAAAGAGTTATTATCCCTCTAACAGATGGAAAATCTGCGCCTTATGTTGAGCCCTTGAGTGAAGAAGGCTTAAATAGGATTTATATATGCACCATCTGGGATCCAGAGGTGCTTGAGCCATGTAAAGAAGGAATCCTTCAGTGGGAGGATACACAGTCTAGTAGTGATACTACAAGTGTTGCTTTTTGATAATTGGGCTCATATCACTTATGAGTTTGGTAGGGCACATAGTAAAGAGCATAATTCCTAAGGGACATCAAACCACGTTATATCAAGAGAATAGGTAACAACTCGGTACCTTGTTACACTGGAGAAGGAGACCCTATGGTGTTCTTGCATTCCATGGAAGAACAATGGATAGACCCATTGGAAAGACGAAATATGCTAGCATATACACTACGTGGGAGAATAATGCACTGGTGGGTGGTCCACAAGGATAATCTTGTAGGATGGAATGAAATTAGGATTGCTCTTGCCACTAGGTTCTACAGGAGTAATGAACCTACTCAAATCTGTACTTATCATGGTAATCAACCTATTTAGCACCACGTTCAGAAGTGTGAGAGACTCTGAATAGAGGGGCAGGAAGCTTTACCACCTTCGCTCTGGGTGCACAAGTTTTATTCCACTTTACATGGTTGTGTGCATGTGCTTGGTATGTATATGCATAACTCCATAGAGAGACTAGAAATTGGACAGGATTTAATTACAGGAATGACCCAGACATTTGACTTCTTCTCTACCAAGCCTCTGGTGGAAGAAGCATTAAGAGTCATAAAGTGCTTAACTATGGGAGATAGTGCCAAGGCTGAAGAAATCCTTCAGGAGTTATTGGATGAAGGAAACTCAAGTAGAGCCCGTTATGTTGAAGAAACAAAGGTTGATGCCACACTACTTCAACGTGCACTTTCCTTGAGAAAGAAAAAGGAAAAATGGTCTACTTAGTGGATGATGAAGAAGTAGAAAATATGGATATGAACCATTCAACAGGTAGGCGTGAGGTGTTGGACAGTGTAGATAAGACCACATGTGCCTATCATGAACCTATGAAGACAAAGAAAGTGAATATTGGATCAGATGTTGAGCCTAAGGAGGCCATAATTGGGAGACTATTGGTCATAATCTGAAGTGGCAAAAATCATAGAGTTACTACGGGATTATCAGGACTTATTCCCTTGAGGGTACCATGAGCTTAAAGGCATGCATGAATCATTAGGGGAGATGAGGATAAATCTTAAAGAGGGTGCATGCCCAGTTAGAAAGAGACCCTACAGGATGAACCCCAACTTGCGCAAAAAGGTCAAAGAAGAGATTGACAAAATGTTGAAGTCTGGGATCATCAAGCCCCTCGACGAGTCAGAATGGGTTAGTCCAATGGTGATCAGTATCAAGAAGGATGGTTAGATTAGGATATGTGTGGACTACAAGGGAGTTGAATGCTACATGTGTGACTGATCCCTTTCCTACGCCATTCACTAAGGAAATACTAGAAGGCGTTGCAGGGTGTGAAATCTATTTGTTTATAGATGGGTTCTCTGGGTATCATCAAGTTAGGATCGCCCAGGAGGATCAGGAAAAGACTACTTTTACTACTGAATGGGGTAGCTTCTCCTATACTGTGATGCCTTTTGGTCTGAAAAATGTGCCTATTGTATTTTCACACATAGTTGTTCAGGCATTTAAAGATTTTATTCACAACTTCTTACATGTTTATTTAGATGATTGGATGGTGTATGGATTGGTCAAAGATCATTGTGACAATCTACACTTAATGTTTGAAATATGTAGACATTTGAGTATCTCTTTGAACATCAAGAAGTGCATATTTTCTACACCATTTGGAATACTGTTAGGACACATAATCTGTAAGGAAGGTTTGTTGGTTGATCCAGCTAAGGTTGCAGTCATTATAGGCCTAAAAGAGCCTACCAGTCAAAGTGAGGTGCGTGGATTTTTGGGTCATACATGATATTACAAGAAGTTTATTAAAGGATATGACATGGTTGCCACACCTTTGGAGGAGTTATTAAAAGGAAAAGGTATGCTCTATTAGGGATAAACGTAGCAACGCGCATTCAAGATATTGAAGGATAAAATTATTACCGTGCCTATTCTATGTTTTCCTTCATGGGACCAACCATTTCATGTACATGTGGACACCTCTGACACGACAATTGGTGTGGTGTTGGCTCAGCTGGGATAAGGTATTATAGATCATCCTATCTATTTTTCTAGTACAAATTTGACTCCTGCTGAACATAATTACACAACTACAAAGCGCTGAAGCTTTGTTAATTATCTATGCACTACATAAATTTAGACAGTACCTACTAGCTACACCATTTTTCTTTTATACATATCACATTGCATTAAATTATTTGGTAAACATAGCCCATTTTATAGGGGCGCATATGCAGATGGGTACTCTTATTTCAAGAATTTGATTTCACAGTCATGGTAAAAACAAGGGAAAAGTAATTCTAGACCAGACCATTTATCCATAATATAGTCAAGAGAAATAAGCACATGACATTGAAGATACCATGCCCGATGCATAGTTATACAGGTTACAATGAGCACCATCAGAACTAGATGACATTGTTGTCTTTCTACGAACATAGGTATGGCAGCCAGAAGGAATGAAGTCCTTAGAAAAGAATTACAAATTTCTATACGCATGGGACACCCTATATGTTAATTAGCGGTGACCTATATAATTTAGGTCGGGATGAAGTATTACGCATCGTTACATACTGGAACATGAGTACACAAATATCATGGAAGAAGTTCACGTGGTGGTATTGCAAGGTGGCCACGATGTAGGTGATTCTACTGCATGCACAATATTTTACTCACTAGATTATGGTGGGAGACCCTATATAAATATTGTAAGGATTATTGCAAGGCTTGTGATAATTATCAACATCTTGGAAAACTCAGGTCAATGAGATGAAATGCCTCTAAGACCTATTAATAGTGTAGAACCGTTTGAGAAACGGGATAAATATTTTGTGGGTCCTATTTCATCATCTGCACGTAGGATTGGATCATGCTATATCATAACTTACACAGATTATTTGACAAGGTGGGTAGAAGTAGCGCCTACAAAGGATTGTACAATGACTACAATAGCCATGTTTCTTTGGGAACATATTATTACAAGGTATGGATGTCCTTTGAGTTTGACCAGTGATAGGGGCACACATTTTTTGAATGAGACAATCATAATTTTATTGGATGAATTCATGATTGCACGCCATAAGACTACACCATATCATCCTCAGGAAAATGGGACTGCTGAGGCTTTCAACAAAATTTTGAGCCAGACATTGACAAAAATATGTGATGTTAAAAGAAAGGATTGGGATGATAAAGAATTTACAGTACTTTAGGCATATCAAACAACATATAAAAGGTTGAGCAAAGCCACACCATTTTAGTAAGTGTTTGGCGCAGAAATAGTTCTTCCTATGGAATTCATGTTACCATCTTTGCATATTGTGCATGCTGGAGGTCTAGCTGATGAGAAAGCATTAGAAGAATGGATTGAAAAGTTAATTAAGTTAGATGGGCAATGAGAAATAGCACATTGGAGTCAAAAACAAGAAAAGACCAGGTAGAAAGCATGGCATGATAGTCACCTCAAGGATAAAAAGTTCACAATTAGATAGATGGTTCTCCTTTATGATTCTATGTTTTTGCACTATCTAGGAAAACTCAAAGTACATTGGTTGGGGTTGTATGTTATCACTCACATACTTGAAATAGGAACTTTCCAATTAGAGGTGCTTGATGACACGCGGTTACCCAATTACTTCAACGGGAGTAGGTTGAAGCCCTACTATAAATAAGTCTTCTTAGTGTTTATATTAAGGCAATGTTGCCATTTAGATTAGGTTTTGTTGGCTAGATTTTCTGCATAGCATAAAACCTAGGTAGTCATGAGATAAATCTCCCTCATTTAACTGGTGAGGCTCCCGTGTCAGATTTGTCAATTTAAGTATACTAATATCTAAATGGGGTTTTACTTTAACTACTTAGTTCATGAACCATAACTGAATAGTTCTGCAGCAAGTAAGCATCTATTTAAAAGAAAGGAAATATTTATAGAAGAGAGGAAAGGGAATTATGTAAACACAAAGAAGAAATGAGGAAGATATGCATCCCAATAAATAGATAGCAAAGTTGATTGTATGCACGTAGAAGAAACCAATAGATATAAACACAGAATTCTAAAAAAAGGAAGCTCTAGATCCAGATCTAAAATAACACAAAGTTTATTAAGAGATCTAAGATGAAAAGCAAGAAACACAATACACTGTGACACAAAGTTCTCCGGAAACTTGCTCCTTTGTATTCCTTTGCTTCAAGTGGCTCTCAGGGGTTTAGCACAAAGTCTAGAACACAAGATTGCTATTTACAAATTATGATCATTAACCCAAAGGTTCTTCCTCTACTTATAGAATGTAGAGGGGCAATTACAAGTTGGAAGCTTTTAGTTGAACTGGAACATGTGGAAGTGGGAAAAAAAATAATTGACAATCTCCCTCCTGGAATTCCTCTTTGCATGACATGATTTGCAACTTTTATTTTGCACGTCTGTCATCTATCTCCAAGTAGTTGACTTCTTCAAGTAATGGCTTTTAAACCAATCACTTAAGTTGTATAATTTAATTGATTGCTCAATTACTTTGTCAGAGGAAAGAAGAAGGAAGAGGAAAGCTGCAGTCTTGTCCTTTTTCATGTCTACATGCAACTGATTCCTTTGCCTTTGATTCTCATGTCTGCATGCAACTGATTTTTTTGCCTTTGATTCTCACCAAATTAGATCTGACAGTAGCTAGATCTAGAAACAAGCTAGAATTAGAAATGACTAGATCTGGAAACAACAAGCTGGATCTGGAAGCGAGCTGGATCTAGAAACAACTGGATTTTACCTTCGCCTTGTCTACTCTTTTATCCTTGAAGGTTTTGTAGTTCTTCTCCAGTACATGCATCAATTGTAATGTTTTCCGTAGATAACTCATCACCCTTATTTTTAATTGCATATGAGCAATTAAAAATTCTAGAAAGCACTCCGGATGAATGAAAATTCAATGAAGGCTTCAACTAAAAGATGGGAGCATTTGCACAAGATCTTAGAAGTAATTTTCCCACACAACTAACTTATTCATGAGATGCATTTGAAACAAGAGGATGAATCCTTTGTGCCGAAATCTTTTACAACTATGAGATCTGGATCTAGATCTGCATATGGATTTGCATTTGCATCTGCATCTGTATCTGGATATGGATCTGCACCTACATAACAAACTTTGGAAACTAGGTTATGGATGGAAAAGCTGCAACTCAAATAATTTCACTGCTTTTAATCTACACGCATGACTGAAGTTTTTTCTTGCATGCATGAGTGAAGTCTTTCCTGCTCTGGATCTGTCTATCAATTCAGCAAGAGGTTCTGAGCCTAGATCCGTGTCTCTAATATCTACAAATTTAGAAGTGATGCATGACTCGGTTGTGTTTTCATCTTTCTTTGCCATAGCTTTTTCTATCTTTGTCTGAACAATTCTTTTTCTTCTTATTTGACTGGAATTCTTCAAAACTGGTGTAGATCTGGATAATCCTTCAGATTTGGAGGAAATATTTAATGTATTGGACATTGATATAAGTTCCTTTTCTTTATAAAAGCACCCGTATCTAACTCCTCCCAATTAATTCAGAAAAAGATGACAACCGGAGCATGCACAGTGAATTTTAATCACAAAAATCTGCATAATTCAAGCCTGCTGCCCCCAAAATTTGACGTTTTATTTGTATGCAAAGCAAGCATGAATTTTACCAACATCACCTGAGCACCTGTATCACTTCTACCACACAATTATGCAAACACAAATCAGCCTTCTTCAAAGCATGTGCCAAAACTAGAAGCTTTTAGCATCAAATCCACCTTCCTCTGAGCAAAATCCTTCTCCAAATGGGGCACACTTTTCGTCTGGGTTTGCACTTCTTCACCTATGAATTAATTAATTGATCCTTATGGCAGCCCATGCTTATATAGCCCTCATAATTATTTAATTAATAATTACCCTTTCTATTCCTGGCAATTAATTAATTAAAAATCATGCTTTTCTCTTTAACTGATGTGTTAAAATAGCATGTTTAAGGACAACCATCCAATAAATTAAATTTAATCAATTTAATCATCCACTCTTCACTTCACTTAAGCTTCACAGTGTGCTTTAACCTTAGCCACTGAAAATAGAATTTAATTTAATCAATTAATGCTTCAAAAAGCATTAAATATATACCAAAAGGGGCGCACTTTTTGTCATGAAGGGGGCAACCTTTAAATAAATTAAATTTAATCAATTTAGACCATCTATTTCCAATTGATTTTTTCCCCTTTGCATTGTTGACTTTCTTCCATGCTTGGGCGCCTTTTTTAGAAGAAGAATTAATTAAAATAATCACTTTAAAGGCTACCTTTACTTCTCCAAAGGGGTCGCACTTTTTAGCATAATAGAATTCTATTTTTAAAAACACATGACAATGGGATTTTTTACCCTGCAAGACTGCCCCGGAAATCCCACGATTCACTTAAGTGATTTGACTTTGACAATGAGATTATTTACCCTGTATGGCAGACAATAAAATCCTATGATTTCACTTAAGTCATTTTTTTTTAATTTCACCATGGGAATTTTTATTCTACAAGGCAGGCAATAAATTCCCCGCCTACCTTCTGCCTCTAATTTTCCCACTGCAACTTAAGTGACCTTTCCATCATGGGAAAAAGTACCCTGCAAGGCAGGCAATAAAATCCCACCTGCCTACTACTCCTATTTTTCCCGCGATCCACTTAAATCCTTTGTTTTCTAAAAATGCGTCCAACCCCGCAGGGGCTTTTTAGTGCACGACTTCGCCTTTTCCTAGTGAATCGGACCTCCGATGGTGACTTCCTTCTTGCACAATGTGCGTATGTGATCTCCGAATACTCCAGACCAAGAATTGGGCTAACCCGGCAAAGGAATTAATCTAGAGAAATTTCACAAAAAAAGAAACAGGAAAACACAAAAAGACGAAAAATTGCCAAAAGTCACAAATAAAGCCCAAAACTTATTCCTAGTTAAAACCCTTCTGGTATATAGGAATAATGATATGTTCGATCACAACAGGGTTAAATCGGAGTGCAAATTACCTCAAATATGGCTCAAAATAATTAAATACAAATTTCCCGTAGACAAATTTTGATGACAGAATATAACAATTTTGGGCATCTGGGTATTTGGCAAAAATGGCTAATATGGTTCTTTGGGAATATCTTGACGCAATACAAGAACTTTCTGGCAATAAAAACACAAAACGACCCATTATTTTAAAAGTACAAAAAAATTTCGGATAGGGTAGTCACAGATTTCATGATGAAATTTGGGGACACCTGTTGACTTCGTCTGTGGACATCTTTTTCTCTATCAGAATGACAAGGGAAAAGATGAGATCCCAACATCTTTGGTTTCGTGTCTTGTCTTTTGGGCATGGGGTCAAGAAAACAAAAACAACACAACACAAAAACAAAACAAGGAAAAACAAACAAAGTTTTATTTATGTACATACAGGTTTTACCTTGCTTCTCATGTCCGGAATAACTTCAAGTGTTGCCCATTGAAAGGCAACGATAATTCAATTCTATCTCGGTAGGCAAGGAAGAAGGTATCCATTCCTGTAGCTCTTTTGATCATGAAGGGCCCTTTCCAGAGTGAATCAAATTTTTCATGCATGCCCTTCGGTTCATATCTCATTTCCCACTAGAGTACCCAATCTCCGATCTCAAACTTCCTTCCTTTGGCCTTCTTGTCAAATACTTTGGGGAAAGTCCTTATCAACTTCATCTGGTGATGGCTCATCCTTTCTTCTTTCTGTGATGGGTAAGTCTGCATCAACTTCTCTCGTTCCCAGATTCACTGGTTGCACTTCGAAAGGACTATCACCATATTCTTTGTTCTTCTTCAGGCATTGATCATGCTTGTTGAAAGTCTCCACCAAGGAAACTAAATCCTTGGGGATTTTGTTACTTTTTGGTTGGATCATTCCACTGCTATCACCATAACCAGGATCAGTTTTTCCTGTGACTATTTCTCATGGTGGTGATTTACTCCCTTCAACATATAACTTGTCAAAGTTGCCTTATTTCAGAAATGCAGATGTTTGTTTGTCCCTCATTGAAATTCTACCACTGTTCAACATTATCAGGGACTTTGAGATGATAAAACCATCTCCACTTTATAGTTTCCTTGTCTTAATATGGATGGTGGTCTATCCAGATTCAATAGTGCAGCTGTGACTGCCAAAGAATCCACCTTAGAGTTCTGATTGGTTGGAATGAAGTCAATAGAGAAGGCTACAAAATCAAATGTGGCAGATAATACTTTATCTCTGTAATGCTCCAGCTTATCTCTTTTGATTTGATTTTACCCTCGAACCTGCTTTACCAGAATTTCAGCATCTCCTTGGGCTTTGAGGAGTTTTACTCCTTTCTTTTTAGCTTACTCCATTCCTATAAGAAATGCTTCATACTCCACTGTATGATTGGTGTTCTTTAACATTAGCTTGTGGGAGTATGGAAAACACCTCATGATCTGGAGATATTAGTAGAGCACCAGCTCCTGATCCAAAAGAACAACATGTGCCTTTAAACTCCAAAGTCCAAAATTTTTCTTCTTTTGCTGGCTCTGGCTCTGGTCAAAGTTTTGGTTCTGGAATGTCTTTATCCGTTTCCAAGAAATAGACCCCCTTGTCAGATTCCTGAAAAAGAATCTGAGATCTAGGATCCTCAAATTTTGTAACCATGTACCTGAACTTCTTTTCTGGCTTCAGCTTATGGTTAAGCCATTTGATAGGAATATGCACACAAGACCGGTCCATCTTTACTTCTCCTCCCAGCTCTTTGCAGAAGTTTCTACTTAGCAATATTCCATAGGAGATAGGAATATCTGCAACTAGAATTGTCATCTTTAATCTTTTGTTAGGAAAAGCTGCTAGAACAATTTGTGCATCTTTGATTTTTTCGATTAAAGGGACTTGTCTCTCCATGGACTAGCACCTTTTTATGTTCTTTGTCAGGGTAAGCCCAAGAGCATCTGTAAATTTAGTTGGTATGTCATTGTCAGAAGCACCCAAATCTAGAATGCAATTGTTTAACTTGAAACCATTAAGCAATAAGGAGACATAGAAAGGTTCCACCCTGTCAGAAGATGGTGAGGGTTTAACAACTTCAGTGTTGTTTTATGGAGGAGTATCTTTGGGCTTAGGCAAACAGCCTTTTGATGTATTGGATTTTCCTAGTGATTGTACATATTTGACTAGCCTATTTAACCGCTCAGGAAAAGCTCTTAGGCATTCAGCTTCTGACATTTGAACTCTAGTTTTCTTGGCATGATCAATAATGTCAAAAGAAGAGATATATTCAAATACCTGAACCACTTTCTGTGGTTGAGATGAGGAAGAAGGCAAAGGGATGCCCCTTCTTTGCTCGTCTACTAATGCTTCAGCTTGGCAAGTTTGTGATCTTGTAAGTACTACATATATATGACCATGATCATCTTTATGAAGTTTCTCATCGTCATGTTCAAATTTATAGTTCAGGTAATTAATGTTGGAGTCACCAGCAGGTCCTATAAAATCATCATTCTCGAGCTGATCAGCGTTAGCTTCCTGGTCTTCTTCATTCATCTCCATGTTGTTTCTAGGAGCAGCTTCAATTGCTAATATTTGGGAACCAACAATGCAGTTCCGATTGTTATTGTTGAAATTCTGAGCAGGGGGCAGTATTGTTGCCTTGAGCCATTTGAGCCATTTGTTTCTTAATTTGCATCATCTCATTTGCTAACTTTTGCGAGTAGCGAATCATAAGTAGTAGCAGAGGATGAACTTTCAGCTCTAGAAGTGTTGCTCTTTATCTTTCCAACCATGATGAGGTCATCATCTATTTCAACCACCATGTTTTGAGCTACTAACAAATCAGCAAGACGTGCTTTTTGCAGTTGATAAATTACTTCAGGAAGCAAAGTATTGATAAAGAACACATTTTGATTCTCGTCATTCAGAGAAGCAGAAGCCAGAATTTTGTACAATAATCTTTGGAATTTTCCAATAAAATCTCAGATGTGCTCATGTGGCTCCTTCTTCAACTGAGTGAGCTGAGTAATCAATGTACTGGAATCTTCAGCTAGTTTGAATCTTTTCAGGAATGCATCCCGCATAGTAGCCCAATTGGTTATGGTGCTAGGAGCTAGCCGGCAGAACCATTTTCTAGCCAAGTCATGCAAAGTCTCTATGAAGAGCCAGATAGATACATCTTCATGCTTGACTGTAACCACTCCACATGATATGAAAAACGCAGCCAAGTGGTCATTTGGATTCTGCTTGCCATCTCCAAAGAATTTTGGAAAATTCTTTCTCATCCCTTTAGGTAGATCATGCATAGGAGGAGTTAGATTCAGAGGCCCAAAAGCTTATCCCCATGGGACATTTATTATCTAGTTCTGATTTGCCATGATGAATGGAGCACACCTTCTCCTTGTGTAGACTTGGTGAATAATTCCAACCACCAGATTATGCTGAAAATGATCTAGATCTGGATGGAGTGTGCACTCTCCTTCCTGGTGAGAGACTAGATCTGCAGCTTCTAACTTGAGGAGGATGATTGAAATCGAATTTCTCCTGCAGTCTGAAGAAATGATCAGTCCCTCCTTACAACTTCATAGATCGGGTGAATGGACGTTCAACCAAGTTGAGATTTGTATGGAAAACACTCCGATCTTCAAGAGATAAGCTTTGATTTGCAAAGATAGTTGTTTCCTAGCGGAGTCCGCCAAAAACTGTTGGCTAGATATTCTGCATAGCATAAAACCTAGGAAGTCATGAGATAAATCTCCCTCATTTAATCGGTGAGGCTCCCGTGTCAGATTTTTCAATTTATGTATGCTAATATCTAAATGGGGTTTTACTTTAACTACTCAATTCATGAACCATAACGGAAAAATTCTGAAGTAAGTAAACAGTTGTTTAAAAGAAAGGAAATATTTATAGAAGAGAGGAAAGGGAATTATGTAAACCCAGAGAAGAAATGAGGAAGATGTGCATCCCAATTAATAGATAGCAGAGTTGATTGTATGCACATAGAAGAAACCAATAGATATAAACACAAAATTCTAAACAAAGGAAGCTCTAGATCCAGATCTAAAATAACACAGTTTATTAAGAGAACTAAGATGAAAAGTAAGAAACACAATACACCATGACACAAAGTTCTCCGAAAACCTACTCCTTTGTATTCCTTTACTTCAAGTGGCTCTCAGGGGTTCAACAAAAAGTCTAGAACACAAGATTGTTGCTTACAAATTATGATCATTAACCTGAAGGTTCTTCCTCTACTTATAGAATGTAGAGGGGCAATTACAAGTTGGAAGCTTTTAGTTGAACTGACACATGTGGAAGTGGGAAAAAAAAAACAACTGGTAATCTCCCTCCTAGAATTCCTCTTTGCATGACATGATTTACAACTGAAGATAGAACCTTCTATTTTGCACGTCTGCCATCTATCTCCAAGTAGTTGACTTCTTCAAGTAATGGCTTTTAAAGCAATCACTTAAGTTGTATAATTTAATTGATTCGCTCAATTACTTTGTCGGAGGAAAGAAGAAGGAAGAGGAAAGTTGCAGTATTTTCCTTTTTCATGTCTACATGTAGCTGATTCTTTTGCCTTTGATTCTCATGTCTGCATGTAGCTGATTCTTTTGCCTTTGATTCTCACCAAACTGGATCTGAGAGTAGCTAGATCTGAAAACAAGCTGTAATTAGAAATGACTGGAATTGGAAATGACTGGATCTGGAAACAACAAGCTGGATCTAGAAGTGAGCTACATCTGGAAACAATTGAATTTTTCCTTCACCTTGTCTACTCTTTTATCCTTGAAGCTTTTACATTTCTTCTCCAGTACATGCATCAATGCAATGTTTGCCGTAGATAACTCATCACCCTTGTTTTTTAATTACATACGAGTAATTAAAAATTCTGGAAAGCACTCCGGATGAATGAAAATTCAATGAAGGCTTCAACTAGAAGATAGGAGCATTTGCACAAGATCTTGGAAGGAATTTTCCACACACTGACTTCTTCATGGGCTGCATTTGAAACAAGAGGATGAAGCCTTTGTGCTCAAAGCTTTTTGCAACTATGAGATCTGGATCTGGATCTGCATATGGATTTACATCTGCATTTGCATCTACTTTTGGATATGGATCTGCACCTGCATAAAAAAACTTTAGCAACTGGGCTGTGGATGGAAAAACTGCAGCTTGAATAATTTCACTGCTTTTAATATGCACGCTTGAGTGAAGTTTTTCCTGCATGCATGAGTAAAGTCTTTCCTGCTCTAGATCTATCTATCAATTCAGCAAGAGGTTCCGAGCCTAGATCCATGTCTCAAATATCTTCAAATTTAGAAGTGATGCATGACTCGGTTGTGCTTTCTTTTTCATCTTTCTTCGTCATAGCTTTGTCTATCTTTGTCTGAACAATTCTTTTTCTTCTTATTTGACTAGAATTCTTCTAAACTAGTGTAGATTTGGATAATCCTTCAGATTCAGAGGAAATATTCAATGTATTAGACATTGATATAAGTTCCTTTTCTTTATAAAAGCACCTGTATCTAACTCCTGTAATTAATTCAGACAAAGATGGCAACTAGAGCATGCATAGTAAATTTTAATCACAAAAATTTACATAATTCAAGCTTGCTGCCCCAAAATTTGACATTTTATTTGCATGTAAAGCAAACATGAATTTTACCAACATCACCTGAGCACCTGTATCACTTCTATAAACAATTATGTAGACACAAATCAACCTTCTTCAAAGTATGCGCCAAAACTAGAAGCTTTTAGCATCAAATCCACCTTCCTTTGAGCAAAATCCTTCTCCAAATGGGGCGCACTTTTCATCTGGGTTGCTCTTCTTCACCTGTGAATTAATTAATTGATCCTTATGGCAGCCCATGCTTATATAACCCTCATAATTATTTAGTTAATAATTTCCCCTTCTATTCCTGGCAATTAATTAATTAAAAATCATGCTTTTCTCTTTAAACTGATGTGTTAAAATAGCATGTTTAAGGACAACCATCCAATAAATTAAATTTAATCAATTTAATCATCCACTCTTCACTTCACTTAAGCTTCACAGTGTGCTTTAACCTTAGCCACTGAAAATAGAATTTAATTTAATCAATTAATGCTTCAAAAAGCATTAAATATATACCAAAAGGGGCGCACTTTTTGTCATGAAGGGGGGCAACCTTTAAATAAATTAAATTTAATCAATTTAGACCATCTATTTCCAATTGATTTTTTCCCCTTTGCTTTGTTGACTTTCTTCCATGATTGGATGTCTTTTTTTAGAAGAAGAATTAATTAAAATAATCACTTTAAAGGTTGCCTTTACTTCTCTAAAGGGGTCGCACTTTTTAACATAATAGAATTCTATTTTTAAAAACACATGACAATGGGAATTTTTACCTTGCAAGGCTGCCCTGGAAATCTCATGATCCACTTAAGTGATTTGAATTTGACAATGAGATTATTTACCCTGCATGACAGGCAATAAAATCCCATGATTTCACTTAAGTCACTTTTCTTTTATTTCACCATAGGAATTTTACCCTGCAAGGCAGGCAATAAATTCTCGCCTGCCTGCTGCCTCTAATTTTCCCACTGCAACTTAAGTGACTTTTCCATCATGGGAAAAAGTACCCTGTAAGGCAGGCAATAAAATCCCACCTGCCTGTTGCCCCTATTTTTCCCATGATCCACATAAATCCTTTGTTTTCCAAAAATGCATCCAACCCCGTAGGGGCTTTTTAGTGCACGACTTCACCTTTTCCTAGTGAACTGGACCCTCCAATGGTGACTTCCTTCTAACACAATGTGCGTATGTGATCTCCAAATACTCTAGGCCAAGAATCGGGCTAACCTGACAAAGGAATTGATCTAGAGAAATTTCACAGAAAACAAAACGGGGAAAACACTAAAAGACGAAAAATTGCCAAAAGTCACAAATAAAGCCCAAAACTTATTTCTAGTTAAAACCCCTTCTAGTATATAGGAATAATGATATGTTTGATCACAACAAGGTTAAATCGGATCACAAATTACCTCAAACGGGGCTCAAAATAATTAAATACAAATTTCCTGTAGACAAATCCCGTTAAAAGTACGAAATTTTTTCAGATAGGGTAGTCACAGATTTCAGGATGAAATCTGGGGACACCAGGTTTCCAATTCTTCATTTCCTTAATATATTCCCTTCTTTGTTGCTATGCTTTTTCAATTTAGTTGGTGTTTTTGTGTAATAAGCACGTTTACATGCCATAAGCTAATTACTATTTGGAGAATTTTTTATATGCAGAGGACTGCACATACCCTTCGTGTGGGGTGGGTATTGATATCCAGGTACAAGAGTAATGAATATAAGTACACATGAAAGGAACTAACTGCTACAGGTGTTATTAAAGTTGGAAAATTGAAAGAAAAAAGAGGACCATAGGTGGAGGTAAATGAAGAAACAAATATAACGCGAGGCAAGCAGAGGCCATGGGAACTACCAAAAGAATGCCCAGTGGCGAGGTACGCAGGTGTATGGAGGCACGCTGAAGAGAATTTTGTGGCTAGAAGGTAGGAAGGCACGCTAGAAGGTTATAGCTTGGGCATGAAGATGTGCCGCGGCGAAAAGAACAAAAATGCTCGATTAATGAGAGGATTGTTGGTAGGTGGAGGAATAATAAATGCACTAGATTTTTGAAAATCTATATAAGGACGGGATGCAATTTCAATTTTACTATTTCAGTTGAGAGAATTTGAAAAGAGCTAAGTGTAAACAAGCCAAGAAATCATGTTGAGGTGCGAAGAGTGTTAAACCAGATGTGGAGAGAAGGTTTGTGTGTAGGAGAAGCTTTTGTTCCCATAGGTGAATGGTTTGAGTGAAGCAGACGTGTTACAAACGAGCTAGGGAACGTGATTTCCACTAGGGCACAAATATTTGAAATAGGGTTTCAACTTGCTCGATTACAGAGGGTAAAAAAAGAGAATTTTCAGATGGCACCAAAGAAAGCACCCACATCAGGAGTAAAAGGGAAGAACAAGGTCGAAGTGGAAGAAGAAATTGTTCCCGAGAGTAATTTCTCATAAATGCATTATCCAGAGAGCATGATCATGGGACAAGAATGAGATTCCCACATTTGTCAATGTAAAATCAGTGATTACAACCATCGTACATCAGATAATAAGAAGAATCTCGATGTGTTGTTGAGCACAAAAACAAACAAGTGCATAATAGAAGATATGCTAGTATACGATGATGTTGGTGATAAGTTACTAAAACAAATTGGAGTATACCAGTTGTACAAGCTACCATACTTTGCAAAGTATGAACCATTGTATTGATGGTTGATGAGCAGATTCCATGAGGACTTCTTCTACTTTGCCAGATGGAGGGTTCAAATCACAACCGCATTGATCTCAACTGTAACAGGGTTGAAAGTTAAAGTGGTAGATCTAAATGGTTATATAATTGATAAGGCTACAATCCTTGAGACAAGGAAAAATTTGGGGCATACCAAGGGTACGCGTGGCATGGACATCGATAAATTGAAGAAATATCCAGTAGTGTAGGCAGTTGCACATCTTGTAACAAAGATGAATGACCAAGAAAGGTGGTTGCAGGTAAACACAATGTGGCTACACATTATGAATAAGATGTCACAAGGAGTGATTTACAAAATCTCCAGTTACATCGTAGAAACTATCATTGAAAAAGCATGCATATGAGAGAAAATTAGTTTTGGGGCTGTTCTATTGTCTCTGGTGTTTATAGAAATCGGGGTGCCTAATGGGCCAAAGGAGGAAAATTTAGGAATACCCTATTGAGAAGAAGTCACTTGCAGAAATATTTGGCAAGACCAACTTGTGTGAGGGATTAATGAGCAGACCATTCAAGTAGAGGGTAGAGAAATGGTATGATAGGATCCACGCAACGTTCGAAGAATAATGTCGTATACCCAAGGAGTTACCCTCGGTAATAGGGAAGGTAGAGGAGTTCACCATGAAAGATGGGGCTTGGAGCCCATGGTTTAAATTACCATATGCCTTCACAAAACAATATTTCCAAGCATCAGTTCACTAGTTTTTAGATGCTTGCTGCCTAAGCTTCAATACAGACAAGGTATATTGCGACTACTATACACTGAGAAAGACATATGTATATCCAGAACAGACTGCCTACATTGAGAGGCTGATCTCAGTTATTATAAGCATGAAGCCTATAAGCTTGTGCATTGGAAATGTTGGATAAGCGCTTGTGTACCTACAACTCAAGCCTAAACTAGAGAACAAAAAATATGTGGAGAATTCGAGTTTGTGCTCCCAGGGCCACCAAAAGGTAAGCATACAATGGAAAATGTTCCAGCAACTAAGCCCACAGAGACAATAGAAGTAGATGATGAAGAGGAGGAGCATGAAGATAATGGTGGTTTGGAGCACAGAGGCAAGAGGCAGCCTACAGACAAGGTAGAAAACAGAGTGTGCAACTACACCACCTCAAGGGAAGGAAGGAGAAGATGAGGATTTGGATGTAGTACAAGGAGAGCACTGCTTCAAAAGGGTATTTAGGAGAACAAGGACCCAAGGTGCTACTCCACAATTAGTGCGCACATCACCTGAACTCTCACAATAGAATGAGACAACTAAGAAGAGAAGAAGGAAGTTGAAGTTGAACAAGGAGGAAAAAGAGTATAAGGAGAGCACGCCCAAATCTCCTACACCTCCAGAGAATGTGGAAGAACCAAAAGATGAACAAATGAAGGATGGAGAAGAAGGAGAGAAGGAGGAAGATAAGATAACGACTGAGACTGCTTAGGGTATGACAGAACAAGCTCCAAATATTGAAGCCCAAGCTTCTAATGGGCCAAGATCAAAGAGAACAAGTGGAGGATTGTTGCATCATTCATGGGCTATGCTGAGGACACAAGTAAAATTTTTCGCACCCGTTTTCAAAGCACAGTGACACCAAAGGAGTTGTATGGGTGGGAGCTGAACCCTTGATGAGAAAAAAGCTGATCCAAGTTGCATTGAATCAAGGTATTATACTTTCCATGGTCTAAGCATTCACAGTTTGGATGAGCTAGACTTGTGATATTTTTAGAAAAAGTCATGTGAAAAATCAAGGCTATGTGTGAAGACTTTAGAGATCTTAAGCCAGAGCTTCATTAATAATAGATCCTACTTTTTACTACCAAATATGGATCAAATTTTAAGCAATGCATTTGGTTTAGGTCTCATACAATGTTGTCACAAATAAATTTGGATGAGTGTTAGCAACAACGAGGGACAAGATGATGTGGAACAGATCCCTCACAAAATCGCAAGGATGTAGGAACTAATATGCATGCCTAATATTACATATCTGAAATAAAAGTGCACAGTAAGAATAACATTATTTTGATCTGATAATAATGGTATAGACTTTGATACCAAATGATAGAATAGAATAAGATTGCAATGACCAAAGAGGGATGGAAGCCTCACAAATATTATTGATCATGAAATAAGATTACATAAAAATGCAAGAGCTGTAATATTTATAGATATTAGATAGCCTCATATGGATAAACATGACACCCTATTAGGCACCAACTACGAGATGATAAGACCCATATCACATGCACATGTAATTACTACTAATACCCAATATTGAATGCTATCCAACATAACAATATTGAATGCAATTCACTAGACTAGAGTGCACATGTTGCACATTATTAAATAAAAGACAATGCAATAAAATGCAATAAATATTCCTATGCTAAATTATGCTAACATTCCCCCCCTTAATTTTGCATAGTTTCCAATGAAGTGGAGAGGAACTCTCTGAACAATATGAATTTGTCACGTGCAAGTGACTTAGTGAAGACATCTGCCTTCTATTCAACTGTAGGATAGAACTGGAGGTGTATGTTGTGCTTCAAGACATGCTCGCGTATGAAATGAACCTATACTTCAATATGCTTGGTTCTCTCATGAAATACTGGATTGTGAACAAGATTCAAAAATCCTTCATTATCAACATATACTAGAGTAGATTTCTGTTGTGGTAGAGTAATTCCTTCTATTATTCAGCGTAGCCATATTGCTTCACAAACAACTTCACCTGCAGCTCGATACTCTGCTTCTGTAGAAGAGTGAGAAATAAAGTTCTGTTTCTTACTTTCCCCATGATATCAGTCCAGATCCCAGAAAGAAGACAAAGCCTGATGTTGACTTCCTATCATCCATGTTTCTTGCATGATTTGAATCTGAATATCCTGTCAAGAAGAAGTTGTCATTCTTCTTGTACTCTAAACCAAGGTCAATTGTACCCTTTAGATATCTTAGTATTCTCTTTGCTACTTTCTAATGACATATTTTCAGTTCTTGCATGAAGAGTGATAAATAGCTGACTGCAAAGCTGATATCTGGTCTAGTATATGTCAGGTAAATGAGACTCCCGATCAACTGCCGATAGAGAGTTGCATTCACCGGTGGTGATGGATCAGAACGAGATAACTGAAGTCTCGCTTTCATAGGTGTAGCAATAGGAGTGCAGTCCATCATCCTAAATTTCTCGAGTGTTGTTTTGGTGTATTTCAACTGTGACAAAAAGATATGATTCTCTTTTTGGCATACTTCTAACCCAAGAAAATAGTGCATGCGCCCGAGATCTGTCATGTCGAACGATTGATTAAAATCCTTCTTTATTGCATCGATCATCTTCACAGAACTACCTGTAATGACTAGATCGTTGACATAAACAACCACAATGATAATCTCCCCCCTTGCTTTTTGAGGTAGAGATTGGGGTCATAAGGATTCCTTTCGAATCCATGACTTATGAGATGCTCATCAATTTTTGATGTACCATGCCCGGGGTGCCTGTTTTAGGCCATATAGAGATTTTATGAGTCTGCATGCCATCATCTCTTTTCCTGGTATTACATAACCCTCTGGCTAAGTCATATAGACTTCTTCTTGTAAATATCCATTAAAAAAGGCACTTTTCACATCCATTTGGTGGACTTTCCAACCAAATTGTGCAGCTAGAGCAAAGATCATCTTGATTGTCTTGATCTTGGCTATGGGAGCAAATGTCTCCTCATAATCAATGCCTTCTTGTTGTGCATACCCCTTTGCTACAATCCTTGCTTTATACTTGTCAATAGTCCCATCTGATTTGTACTTAGTCTTGAATATCCATCTGCATCCAATGGGTTTCTTCCTTGGTGGAAGGTCGATAAGTTGCCATGTGTTGTTCTTCATCACTGACTGATACTCTGAATCCATGGCATCTTTCCAAGCTTTTGATTGTAGGGCTTCCTGAAATGTAGATGGCTTAACTGGTTCAACAACTCTACTCATTAGGGCATAATTGACCTCTTCACGAGCTTGACTGCGAGTTCTAGGTCTAGGATTGGATGATGTGCTAGGTGCTCCATCCAAATTTACATCTCTTATTAATTGAGTATACCATTTAGGTAACTTCTTAGCTGTTCCATTGGCTTGTGGTGGATCCAAGTTTTCACCATCATCCAATTCATCACTGTCATCTTCAGTGGGAACATCAAATTCTATCTTCACAAGAGGTGTATTATGCATGTTTGTTGAGTTGTTGAGTGGAGCATCTGCTTGTTTCTTCTCAAATAACTCAACATCCCTACTTGTGTATACTTTCTTTGCTTTTGGATACCATAATCTGTACCCAAGTGCTTCTTCACTGTATCCAATGAATATCAGTTTCTCAGCTTTCATATCCAACTTGTTCCTGTTCTTCTTGGATATGTGCATGCTAGCTTTACACCCAAATACTCTTAGGTGTGCAACTGATGGTTTCCAATTTAACCATGCTTCTTGAGGTGTCACTCCTTCAAGAGCTACTATGGGCACTCTGTTCAACAAATAGACTACAGTTCTTGCAGCTTCTGCCCAAAATGTCTTTGTTAAACCTGAGTCGTCAATCATACATCACACCATTTCCATGATAGTACGATTCCTTCTCTCAACTATACCATTTTGCTATGGTGTGTGAGTAGGAGGCATTTGTCGACGAATCCCATGAGCTTCCAGGTAAGTCTTGAACTCATTGCTTGTGAATTCCCCCCCTCGATCTGAGCGGAGATTTTTGATCTTGCGACCAAATTCATTCTCAACAAGTGCTTTGAACTTCTGAAATGTCTCAAAGGCTTGACTCTTGTTTCTTAGACAATATATCCACATCTTTCTTGAGTAGTCATCAACACAAAGCATGAAGTATTGACATCCAGAATGACTTGGTTACATGGGTCCGCAAAGATCGGTGTGCACCAAATCAAGCTTTCCCTTAGCTCTATATGTGTTCTTTTGGAAGGGTACTCTATGTTGCTTTCCAGCTAGGTAATTGTGACACTTGTCAGTGTTGTGCTTGAGTGTAGGAAATCCTTTCACCATGTTGCCCTTTTGAAGTGTTTGGAGATAGCCAAAACTGATGTGACCATATCTGTGATGCCATAGTTCTGCAGATTGTGTGTCTTTGACCACTAAAGCTTGATCATCCTTATGGACAAAATCAAGTTGGAACATGTGTCCCACATTGGAGGCTCTTGCTACAATCTTGGAACCTCTTGACTTATCTCTTATCAAGCACACTTTTTCTCCATTATTACTGTCAAAATCCAACTTCAAGTTGTGATCAAGGAGTTGACTAACTGATAGCAAATTCTTGGTCAACCCAGGGTACATATAATACATCTGTGATTTTACAGTCATGCTTTCCAAGAGGTAGTGAAATGTTTCCAATCCCCTTGATAGTGTATGATGAGTCATCACCTAATGACACATGGTTCTTGTTAGGTGAGTCATGTAGTGTGTAGAACCAATCCTTGCGTCCAGTCATGTGTCGAGTTGCACCCAAGTCAACATACCATATATCTTGTGTGGACTTGGTTTCTTCATCAAATTGAGAAGAATACATGTGGTGTCCTTCGTTTGAATCATCCTCATGTTCAGCAATGGACCCTTGTTGTTTGGGTTTTCTTTGCCAATTACCATTTTTCTACCCTTGATTTTTGTTGTTGTTGGACTTCCCTTGATTTGAATTGTTGTTACCCTATTTTTTATTAGGTTTTGAATTGCTTGATGAACCCTTTTTGTAGGAATTGTACCAACAATTTTTGATGTCATGTCCCCCTCTATTGCAAATGGGACACTTTTGGGTGTTGTCTCGTTGACTTTGGTACCTTTGTTGACTTTGATTTTGTTGGGACTTCTTATGATTGGACTAAAATTTCCCCTTTCCTTTATGATTGGAAGATAGTGCTTGCTCATCTTCATGATCTTTATTGTTCATTGCCTCTTCTTGTTGGAGTAGATTGACAAACTTCTCAAAGGTGACTGTGTGTTCACTCATATTGATAGTTGTCACAAAGATTCTGTAGGAAGGAGGAAGTGCTCGCAGCAAAATTGGTATGAGGTCTTCATCACTTATCTCTTTTCCCAATGCCAATAGAGATGCCCTCAAAGTAGCAACTCATCTCAAAAAAACTTCAACCTTTTCATTGTGCTTGAACTTGAGAGTATGCAGTTGTGATAGTAGGTTGAGGATGACATTCTTGTTCTTTGCCTCATAGACTGTGCTCAACTTATCCCATGCATCCTTGGCCGATGTGGCATCTCTAATGTGGGGTTGCACATCGTCTGTTACGCTAAACAAGATGATCAACTTGGCCTTTTGATTGGCCCTATCAAACTGAACTTGTTGTCTTCCATCATCAAGTGATCTTGTTGTTTCTCCATCTACAACTGTCCATAGGTCTTCAAGCTCAAGTAACATCTTGATCTTCAGTTTCCATGCAGCATAGTTGTCTCCTCTAAGCAATTGTGAATCTGGCAAGAAGAAATTTGGTGCTTGTGCACCCATTTCTGCAATCTGAATTTTTGACAAAGGGTAAGGCTCTTATCACTCCAAGTTTATGGTCTCCCTTTCAATATACCGTCAGGCCAATATACCAAACCTTTCTATATACGCTCCCTTTCGATATACCCATCGGTATGTGGAAGAAGATCACCCTTTCAATATACCCGTCAGTACAAAAAGAGGTGTTAACGCACGTGAAAGAATTTAGTACGTGGTACTTAGACAGTACAGAGAGGGGTTTGTGCAAGCACAAACGGATGGGAGGGCTTAAATGTGTGTGTATTGTATCTTTATTACTCCCCATTGATTTTATAGGGTCGATACCCAGATGACGTTTAGGCAGCTATGTTAGGCATTAAGTGCAGTAGTAGTCGCGATGGCATCACCCGTAAGCACTTCCTAGAGGCACCATATATACCGAACGTTGTGATGAGATCAAAGATCTCGTGTGATAGAACCAAACATAAAATTAAAAAAATGTACCTTTTTTTCACTTAATGCACCAAGATTAGTACAAAATGCTCCAAAATTACATCAAAATGAAAATTTTGTGTCCCCCCTCTTTAGAAAAAAGGGTCTAGAATCACAAAATACACAATTTAGGCCAAAAATATTTTTTGCCCCTCAATAGGTGTTTTTTTGCTAAATTTAGCGGTGGCTCTAAATGTGTTTGGTGAGCTTATAAATTTAGAAATCTCCCAAAATTTAGTAATTTCTCCAAATTTTCTAAAAAAAATAATTTAATAAAAAATATGGAGAGAGTGGGAATTGAACCGCTGACCTGTTTGTTCCCAAGATCCAAACAAACAATCTGAATATTGTTTTCACCTTTTCTCGCAAACCGTGATTTGGGTTTTTCTAAAATTTTGACAACAACATCATACAATATTTTTCTTTAAACCCAAAAAATTTCAGAAGAATTATAATCTTAGTTTTTGATATCTTACTAATTTACCAGCTAGATCTGATTTTTTTTTCAGAAAAACTGATCTGACTTGTACAGACTTTTCGTCATATGTAGATGCTGAATCTGAAGATGATGTAAACTGTAAAGTTGTGCGTCTCCTTATTATCTTTCCAGAAAAAAAAACAACATATCAATCTGACATTGTATGAAAAAGTTATGTCTTTTTTTCTAAGATCTATCTGCTAGAATTTTGTTGACGGGACTGCTTCAACCTTTGCTCCCGAATTCTTCACACCTCCACTTTCAGATCTGATTTTTTTTTTTTTTTTTTTAGATCTGATCTTTTTTTTTTTTAGATCTGCAATTTTTTTTCAAGATATTTCTTCTTTTTTTTAAAGATCTCCAAATCTAAAATATTCCGCCAATATGTTGGATTAATTGGCTATGCCAATGATTAATAAAAAAAAAATTACCTTCCAAATAAGTGGATAGGTCAAATTTTAGTTGAGGGATGCTTGGAAGGAATGGAGGTTGTGGGATGCTTCAATGGCTCTCCTTTGATGCAGATCTTTTTCTCCAATGGATCCTCTCCAATAGTGCTCCTCTTCAATCTTGCTTGGATAGAACCTGCTCTGATACCAAATGATAATAATGGTATAACTCTGATACCAAATGATAGAATAGAATAAGATTGCAATGACCAAAGAGGGACGGAAGCCTCACAAATATTATTGATCATAAAATCAGATTACATAACAATGCAAGAGCTGTAATATTTATAAATATTAGACAGCTTCATATGGATAGACATGACACCCTATCAGGCACCAACTACGAGATGATAAGACCCATCTCACATACACATGCAATTACTACTAATACCAATATTGAATGTTATCCAACATAACAATATTGAATGCAAGTCACTAGACTAGAGTGCACATGTTGCACATTATTAAATAAAAGACAATGCAATAAAATGCAATAAATATGCCTATGCTAAATTATGCTAACATCATCAGCATGGCAAATGAAGTTGGGGACAATATCATGAAAGCAAAGCCACACTTAAAGCCTAAGGTACCCAAAATGTTTCCTTCAGCAATGCATTATGTGCAAACCTTGGTGGACTTGGTGCTTGAAGATGAACCTTTGTGTATGCCAGAACCAAAGAATCTTGAGAAGGAAGCAGAGCGAGAAAAGGCTTTAGTGATGAGAAAGATTACATCATATAAGGGGTTGCTTCAGATCTTGAAGGATGAATTGAAGAAAGCAGATCAAGAGCTAAATATTTGTACAGCCCCAGAAGTTGTTATAAGAACCAAGACCATTATAAAGGAAAATGAAGTCCTAAAAGCCATGAAAAATGAAACCTTAGGCCGCGCAGATCGATTAGCACTTGTCAAGTAGAAGCGTGAGGCCCTTACAACAACACAAGAGCCACACAAGGGAAAGCTAGATGAGCTTGGGAAACTCATCGTGAAAAAGATGGAATTATTAGAAGGAAGAATGACTGCCATGTCCAACATTGTGTTGGTCTTGTAGAATGAGAAAGGAGAGATTGCAAAAGATGAGCTGGAGTCAATTATAGTGGATATCCCAGAATAGGCAGAGGTCGTGCTCAATGATTGACAAACTTTTGAGGTAGAAATAAAAGAAGAATATCTAGAATTGATTCTTCAAGTTGAAGCAGATGATCCTGAAGGGTAAAGTCATTCTTTTATTCATCAAATTCTTTATATCTCTCTATTCACATTCTTTGATTCATTTTGGAGACAATAATTTCTGGGGCAGAAATGCAATTATTGTGGGGTAATGTTGGTCAGTCAAAATATGGAACTTAGTGAAAAACATACAAAAGGTTTGCATGGAAGGGCAAAGCACATTCAAAAGTGCAGGAGGATCAGGAAGGAATCACGCGTCAAGGATAGGGGAAAATTCAGGACTTAGCCATTTTCACGATGAGGATCTATTTTTGGAAGATGGCATGCCGAACACACAAACTGGTTGGAAACTTGTGTGAAACACATAGGCTATTTTTGGAGGATCGGCTATGAAGTGCTTTACATGAGTACAGGCTGAGAATAGATTTACTACTAACAGTTAACTAGGAGAAGTATTTTGTTAGCACACTTGCATGTGCTATTATTCTAACGACACGTGGCTAATAATATTAGGTGACCTATTTTGGGACTGGATAAGTGGTGAAGGGCAAGTCCCTACCCTTATAAATATGTAATGAACTGTGTGTGATAATAGTATGTTAGGGCTAGATTACTGTGAGATTATATTATTAGATTTGTACGTGCATGAGCATATGATGCCATTATTGTAAGAAGCTTATGTGTATTACTGCATTTAATATAATGGAGGTTATTGATTGAATCAAAGTGTTAATCATGGTTATAGCTTATTATTACATGAATGATCTTGATATGTTTATCATGTGATTCATGAGTCTTTAAGATCGATATCTGAACATGTACTATAGAATGATATATTAGTCATGGATATGAATGCTTTAAGTCTTCATCGTGCTAACATCCTGCAATGACAACCCTAAAGAGGGTCCTGATACCTTTGCACGTTTCAGGTGAGCACTTAGTATAGGATGAGTGATGTGCTAGCATGCCTGGGCTTTTACTGGTGAATTCTAGGTTGCATCACATTTGGTCCATTTATGTATAACCTAAAAATTCATGTTTAAGATGCCTACTCATTCATAATAAGTTATTCATTGGTAAAAAAATACACAAAATGAAAATTAGTAATCGGTGCTATAATGTGTGTGGGTGTGATGAGTTAGCTAAACATTTTCTATTTGAGATTATTTTTGTTAAATATATTTTTGCTTCTATGTTGATGCATGTTAAAAAAATTCTCATAAAAGCATTATGAAAAATGATATTATTTTTGTAATTATCTGTTATCAGCTAATTTTGACTTGAAAAAATTAGAGCGTGAAAATTTTAAAAAATTGGAAGTGTCCTCTCTCGTAATTTATCACCTTCATCGTGATTGTTTTATTCTCCCGATCATTTTGGCCTTTGTTTCATCCATTTCAGATAAGAACTTCTCCTGCCATGTCACAAACCGTGTTTAAAATTAATTAATTAATATCTTACCCTTTTATTTAATAAAATTAATTTTATTGAATTTTGGGGTTTTTAATTAATAAATATTAATTTAAGATTCATTAAAGTTGATCGACAAATATGGACGAAGTTTTCTCGCTTCCCCCATGACCATGGGAAATTAAAATTCCACCTCCAATTGTCAGGAATGCCAAGTTGGCTTTCCGTTCCTGATTTTCCCTTTCCTGCAAAGTTTCCAATTTTCCCCTACTTGTGGGAAATTCCCTTGTTGATTGCCAACACAACCGGATGGCAAACGGAAAAATATCTCCCATTTTCCCTCGTGGGGAAATGGATGGGAATTGCCAGCCCACTTTTCCATTTTCACGGGAAAATGGCTAACTTCTTCCCATATTTCCTTGGAAATTAATGCCCATTACCCGAAGAAAGTGGAAATTGGTTATTCAACGGGAAGAAAGAAGAAACGGTTATGAGAAAGCTTCTTGAATGCTCGTAACTTTCTTTCATGAAACTCTGTGGAAAAATTCGTGCAAAAGTAATGAAGAATCTTTGAGGCTCTTTATTTCCAAATTCTTAACATTTTCCGATAAAGAAAGATTTTTCCAAGGATTCATAGCACATTCCTCATAGACATTGAATCTTCTAGTGAAGCAAGTGGAATGCATTATTCATGAATCAATAGTCCACGCAGTCCAAAAGAGCACGTAGTAGGAGCATTTTTCAAAACATAAAGTTCACGCATGGTGAAGTGAAGGTAGACCACATAGGTGGAAGTAGAGTAGCTCATGCCAGAGGTAGAAAATCTCACATGCATTACCTAGTTTAAAAGGCAGCAAATGATATCCATATCAGTCTAAAATAACCCACGCAACCATATAAAATCAAACAATTCAAAGGAAAAGAATTCAACGCATGCACATGGCAAACAAGGCTATTCACCACGTGATGGAATAAGTAGATCCCACTCCAATGAAGAAATAGGAGATTCATGCATAACTATCAATACATTCATGCACAAGTTAGGAGAAAAGCCACGCTTTGGGTAGAAACCATGAGCCACTATCCACGCATTTGCAAAGACAAAAGTACATGCTAGTGAAGGAATAATCCAATCTAGCTTTTAGTGAAGGTTCAAAGGGAGGTCATCATGTAAGAATGGAATCAAAGGAATAACCACACAGTCAAAAGGTGAAAAGAAGCAGGTCATGCTAAAGAGAGGACAATACATGCATAACTATCAAAGCCAAAAGACCACACAGAAGTAGCAATAGCCATGTTGCCAAAGAGAAAGCATCTCCACACAGGCCATAAATTGGACCTTCCACGCAAAAGAGAATTAAAAAATACCACGCATTGGCCATACTGTGTTTCAACATAAGAGGTAAAAAAGAAAAGAAGAGGAGGTTGTCCACGTGTGAGAAAAGGAAAGGTTTTCCTCACCAAGGGGGAAGAGACTCATCTCATGTCATAGGTATCAAGTTCCACGTAGCTGTATACGCAAGCCAAAAATTAATTAAAAAAAGCCCATGCATGAGTGCAAAGAAGACAATCCTCTATGCAAAACAAAGGTCAATGGGAATTCACGCATTCCAAAATAACTCATAGATGTTAATATAAAAAAAAATCCACGCATTCACAAGTTAGGCCATTAACAACGCAAAGAGTGGCCCACAGTATTTTTTGGCCCACAGTATTTTTTGATTATCGCCGATTCAATCAGCCATTACGTTATGTTGGTATTGGTGATTTCTTTCTTCGCGGTCCTGTCAACACCCGAGTCGCTGAGTATTTTTTCGATATTTATCTCAGTGATGGGCGCCAAAGAATTTCTTTTACAGCTCTACCCAGTATGACTTTCTTTGAGAAAATAGTCAATTTAGGAAGTGAAAATTCTATCACAAATTAGGATCATCTTGATAGATGGATAGTTACCAAAAAATAAAGAAAGAATTCCTTAGGAAAAGAGCTTGAAAACTGAGTTAAAGCTCTAAGCAATGGATTTCCTGTTGAAAATGTGATGGATAAAAGAGTGAGATTTTCGATAACCAACAGTGGAGAGTGCCTTCCAGAAATAAATGATCCTTTACTGAGCGGGCCATTCCATGGGGTGATGAATCAATTTAAATCACCGTGGATGTTACCTCCTTTGAACTTGGACGATAAGGGATTTAGGGCATTTTTATTTAAAAAGCATCAAAAAGTGAAATGCCATTTTACCAAGGAATTTGTACATTGTTCATTCGAACGATCGTAAAAAATCGTTCAACCAGAAAATGATAAATTAAAAATTATTTTCAAATGGTGGCTCGATAAAATTTGTGTGTTCTTATTAGAAGAACAGGAAACACGAAAATTTCTGGATGAAGTGACATTGAAAAAGTTGTCAAAAATGTTTGACAATATTTATCCAAAAGATTCGTTGGAATATGTTTTATTGGCCCTAGCAGATTTAGAAGCGGAAATAGCTTCTTGTGATAAAAAAAAATATAGTAACTATTTGTTGAATATTTTCCTTCAAACGACGGGTACAAAATGGGAATTGCTTCTTAGTATCCTTTCTACAAAACAAGCTTTGCTTTGTGAGCGATTTTTTCTAAGGAGATCGAAAAAAATTCTAGATTCTATAATATCTATAGATATTCCTGAAGAGATTTCTTATGAAGATCTTCCTTATCCTTATAAAGATACTATTGATGGATATATAAATATTCCTGATGAAGAAATTCCTTATAAAGAATTTTTTTTCCTTTATAATAAATTCCTGAAATTTAGGGGGTTTTTAAATGATAATGAACTGCGAATTAAAGATTTTAGTAAAATTATTGTGCCTACATGCCCTAGCATACTATTAACAAGCTTGTATGATAATATGGCTGTTAAATATTCCCTGGAGGTTCGTCCAAGAAAAGCTCGAAGTTATCTAGTTATAAAACCCTTTGAAAAAATTGAAGAAGAACGACTAGAAAAGGAAAAACAAAATAAAAAAGGAATTATAGACAACTTAAAACGATTCAAAAAAGAGGAAGAGGAAGAGGAAGAGGATGAGGAAGAGGAAGAGGAAGAAGAAGAAGGAGAAGGAAATGAGGATGAAGATGATGATGAGGATCCGATGTCAAAGGATCTACATGTATTTAGTTATCCGCATGAGGGAAATTTTTGTCGGTTCCTAGTCAAAGGAGCTTTGCGTTTTAAAAGACGCAAACTTTCATTATTTAGCATTTGGACAACAAAACCACGGTCGATTCTTTTTGAGAGACTAAAGGAGATGACTAAAATGAAAATGCATCACAAATCCAAATCCAAATCCAAATCCAAATCCAAACCTGTACCTAAAGCCAAAATTCAAATTGGAGAGACAAAGGAAGATAAACAACAGACAAAGAGAAAGATGTAATACTATCAGATATCATGTGTAAACCATTACAGACGAAAAAATCATTGGCTTGAAATTCAAATCAATCCTGTGCAAAGCCATTACAATCAGTAATAATTAAAAAATATTGTCTAAATTTATAGTATTTTAACCCAGTTTGTAACTTGAGATTAGTCTCAATATTTTGTTTGTGTTGGTGTTTTAAAAAAAATTGTGACTCAGAATCGCTCATTATTATTTTATAAAATAATAATAATAATAAAACGAGTCATATTTTTCTTGCAAAAATGGTGGCTCGGAGATTAATACCCGATACCGTTTACACCGTTTTTTATGCCCACTTTATTTTTTTGTAAAATTCATAATTGCCAAAAAATCTGACAAATCTACAAGAAAATCAAAGAAGCTAGTAGAAAGGTCAAACAAGTCTACACTCAAATATGAATTCCAAGGGATCATTCCTCCCACTTCCATCAAGTCTGCATGTAACAATATCACTGACATTGATCTTGGCCACATCAATGCGCAAAATTTTTGTGATCAGGTGAAAAATGAAGGGAAAAACCATATTCTCTAATAGGCTCTATCATAGTGGCCTACCTCAAGCAGTAACTTTTCATGTTTTAGTGTAATGCCCTGAGCTAGTCATTACTTGTGTGGAACATTATGATCTAAAAAGGTGAGGAATTTTTAAGGATAATTGCGAGTCTTTCCTCTTGATTACACCAGAGCAAATCAAATAATTTCTCAACATCCCTAATTTCCCTGAGAATGCTGGCATCACTCAAAATTCAGCACAAGATTTTTGGGATGAAGAACCCCTCATGTGGAACAAGATGGTCAATTAGCTAGTGACCAAGAGGCCTCGTGTTGACTAGCTTCCCAAGGAATTGTACTGAGTTGAATTCATGGAGGAAATCATTGATATGATCACTCTTTTGAGGAGTCTTTGGTCTAGCCTCTACCAATATTTTAAACCCATGGATGTATCAGTTCATCTGTATAATCCTTGTAAAGAGGGAATTTGTAAATTGGGAAACCATGATTAGTGACACTCTTCACAAACAATTGATCAAAGTGAAGATGATTGGGCATTTCTACACGACATCATATCTAACTTGTGCAGTGGCTAGAAAGAAGCTATTCTTGGGGCTAGAAACAAAAGGTGTCATGAATCCATCAAATAATGCTTTCCACTATTATCCATAGTTGAGTTTCAAGACTAGTTCTCATCACTTCAAGAGAGTTAATGATGCTTTCACCTTCCACGTGATTAAAAATTTGAATAGGAATACAGAATAAATATTCTCCAAAGATGTCCTGGCTATCATTTCTTAGTGGGAAACATGGTTTATTCAATTTCCATCCTTTTCCCTGTCGACACTAAAATTTTCCTCCGTAATTTCTATTTCATTAATGTATGTATTAGGAATAGGATGTTGTTAAGTATAATTAGTAGTAGCGTCTGATAGAAGATAACAGCGCTGCCAGTATGATGCCTCCAATAATGTATAGTACGGTAATAGTCAAAAGTATAATAGGAATGTTGTGGTAAAAAGTAAATATTTGTCGTAAGTGGTCCGGTAATGTTAAAATGTAAAAGTTGGGGTAAGTAGAGAAGTAGGGTCTACATGATTAGGAATTAAAAATATTATATTGGTAATAAGGACAAGGAGTGAGGTCATAAATATTTTGTGTATTTTATTTGTAAAAAGTTTAAAAATGTGGAACCCATGTGAAATGATAAGGTTTATCTTATCTTAAAAGATAAGCTTACATGTACAGATAAGAGTTAAGGTATGGAATATGATTCGTCAGAGTGGATTTCTTATCCTATCTTAGAGATAAGATGGATAAGCCTGGCAGTTCTATAAATAAAGAGGCCACCTCCCTCATTTAGCATAAAAGGAAGTAGTGGGAAATATTGTATGAAGTGTGTAAAGGAAGCCATTAGTTTAAAGGTGTGTTGAAGAAGCCATTAAGAGGTGTAATTGTAAAGTTTCTCCCATAGTATTGGTGGAAGGCAAGTGAAGTCAATAACACTTGAAATACCTCATGGGCGAGATTGTAACAATTTCATGTTAATATTATAATTTACTCTGATATTTCAGATTTATCATCATTCCTTCTTATCACAGTCTATGGTATTCTTGTGTTATGTTTGTTGTTTTGTTTCCAGATTACATCCACCAAACTAAAGGCTGTGCATTAGTAAATAATCATAGCACAAGGAGTTCCTGGTGAAGAATTATCATAGTGCCGGATTGGTGATGACATTTTGGTTCCGTTGTCGGGACCATTCCTCGTTGGTGGATTTTTTGGAGAGATATTCCCACTTAGTCAAAAATCATTTGGAGGGTAACCTTGTTTTTACTGTGCGTAGTATTTACCGCAGTAAAGTTACTTTTTACCATGAATAATATTTACTGCAGTAACTTCACTTTTTACTATGAATAGTGTTTACCGCAGTAAGTCAAGTTTTACCATAGTTTACCGTGGTCATTTCTATTTTCTATTATAGTGATTTCAATTATTTGTGCACATAAGTCTTGTTGATTGTACTTGTGGGTTGGTATTTCACTGTGGTTACTTTTGAAAATGGGGAAGATTCCTGTTTTTTCAGCCCAATCTAATGAAGATGCTTCCTCTTTCATTCAAGAGTTTAAACGATCTTGTATTTGTAATGGCCTTATAAGAAGGGAACAATTGATTGAATTTTTTCCTACCTTTTTGGATGGTTTAGCCCTTAGGTGGTTTGAAACACTAGGTGATAATGTGAAAAACTCATGGGATTTATTAACTGAAAGTTTTCTTGAGGAATTTGGTGAACAATAGAGATATGTAGATCTCATGATTGATATCACAAAGCTATCCCAAGGAGAAAAGGAGAAGATAAGGGATTATCATGCTCGTGTTCTAGAGCTAAGGAGGAAGCTCGATGCCCAGATTCGGAAGGAAGGATTAGCGGATGGGTTGATGAATGGCGTGGATAATCTCCTATGTAAGCACTTCATTCTTGGGATGAAGCCAAGATCAGACAACGAGTGAAGTATGACCGTCCAGCTATCATTGAACAAGCAAAGGAAATTGCAAGAAGGCAAGAAGAAAGCATGGAAGAGGAGCCCAAAGAAATTGTTGCAAAAGTAGAGCCTACACCAACACCTTTGGTCCAGAATCCACAACCACTCTCGGTGAGTACAAATCTTTCTCCTAGTACATCTACTGAGTATGAAGATCTGCTCAAGAAGATGGGTCAGTTAACTATTAATCTTCTCCAAGGAAAAGAATTTAGTTCTCAGGGAGGAGATAGAGGTCCAAAAAGAAATATTTCTGAAGTTGTATGTTATGGTTGTTATAAAAAGGGTCATTATAAGTATAATTGTCCAAATAGAGCTTCTACATCTGGTAAAGGAGATAATGATAAAGGAAAAGAAGCTTGTGAATTCTTTTGATGTAGTAGATAAGAGCATAAATAATTAAGTAGATGTGTTTGTAACAAAAATAAAGAAAGAAAAAGATAATCAAGATGGAAATGATCCTAAGAAGATGAAAGGAGAAACTAGTAAGAAACATAGGAGAAGAAAGTTGGGTGTGCAGGATTTTCTGATTTCACAGGGGCAAGGACCATACTCCATCTTGAAATATCTGTCCAAAAGGCCTGCAAATATTATATATGGTCAACTCTTGGCTATGTCTTTTGAGAAGAGGCGGGAGCTGCGAAGTGGACTCAATGCTCGAAGAAGGAAGGAGGTTGAGGTCCCTATTTTGGAGGTAGAGGCGGATCCCTATGCTCCACAAGCTGAGGTATTATGTAATGGTATTTCAATTCATGATGTCTTAGTTGATGGAGGTGCTGCAGTTAATGTAATGACCAAGTCTGTAATGAATATGTTGGGTTTAAAAATTGATCGCCCTTTAACACTTTTGTTAAGGTCATTAAATAAGGGAAAAATAAACTAGAAGGTGTAGTTTCAAATGTGGCAATATCTGTTATGGGTGTTGTATGTGTGGTAGACTTTTAGGTGATGAAAAATGGTATTGTTGCGTACCCAATGTTGCTGGGAAGACCATGGCTAAGGAGAGTTCATGCAAGAAACTACTGGAATGAAGGCTTCATGACACTTGGACGTGGTAGAGAGAGGGTGAAAATAAACGTGATCCCTCGGCATCATAAGGTAGAACCTGTGGATTCAAGTGATGAAACTGATGATTGGACATCCTATGATTACTCTAGTACCAGTGAAGTGGACACTGAAGATGAAGAAAGTGAGGTTGATGTTTTAGTCATGGATATCCTTCCAGTCACACCAACTCATGACCCCATAAAATTATCTGAAGAAGAAGTTGATGATCATCTCCAACAAATAAAGATTGGTGATGCTGTGATGGAGAGTGAGAAGGAATCCTACCTCCAGCTCTTTCGAAGGTACATACACATATTCACTTTTGATTACAAGGAACTCCATCAAGTAAGTTGGGTAGAACATTCTATTGAGTTGGTAGATGGTGCTAAGCCTATAAAGCAAATGCCATATAGAATGAATCCTAATTTTTCCAAGATTGTAAAAGAAGAGATAGATAAGTTACTTGATGCAGGATTCATATTTGCTGTAGAGAATTCAGAATGGGTTTCTCCCATTGTGATCTCAATAAAAAAGAATGGGAAGCTATGCATTTGTGTTGATTACAGGAAGCTCAATAAGACAAAAAAGAAGGATCATTACCCTCTTCATGATTCTCAGATCAGATCTTGGACGAAGTAGCTGGCCAGGAGTGTTATAGTTTTGCTGATGGATATAGCGGATACAACCAAGTCCGTATAAGTGGAGAAAGATCAGCTGAAGACCACGTTCACCACTCCTTAGGGAACGTTTGCTTATAGAGTTATGCCTTTTGGGTTGTGTAATGCTCCAGCAACGTTTCCATTGTTTGATGAATAGGGTGTTCGAACCCTACATTGGAACTTCATCAGAGTATTTCTGGATGATTTTTGCATCTATGGGAGCAAGATGGACCACCTGCACCAGATGGAGACAATAATTTCAAAGGTTAGATGAAGCACAAGCCTCACTAAACCCTACAAAGTGTGTCTTTGGATGTTCTAAAGGTGTTTTGTTAGGGCATGTTGTATCCAGAGATGGTATTGGTACTGATCCTGATAAAGTTTCAAAAATCAAAGAGTTACCATTTCCTATGAATAGAAGTAAGTTGAGATCATTTTTAGGCCATGTGGGTTACTATAGAAGGTTCATCAAGAATTTCTCAAAGATTGCACAGCCACTAACCCAGTTCTTGAAGAAGGATGTTACTTATGAACCAGGAAATAAGCGCATGAAGCTTTTGCTAACAACTGAAGGAAGCCCTGGTGTCTTCACCTGTTTTAAAGAATCCAGATTGGAGTAAGCCATTCATTGTGTACACTGATGCCTCAGATGCAGCACTAGGAAGTACTTTGAGCCAAAAGGATGAAAATGGGAATGAACATCCAGTTTACTTTGGGAGCAGACAAATGAGCAGTGCTGAGGTAAATTATATTGTAACTGAAAAAGAGGCTCTAGCTATCATTTTTGATGTAAAGAAGTTTAGAAATTACTTACTAGGGCAGAAATTTATAGTTGTAACAGATCATCAGGCTCTAAAATATATTGTCAATAAGCCTAACCCATCAGGGAGGATAGCAAGATGGATAATTTTGCTACAAGAATTTGAATTTGATATTATAGATAGGCCAGGAAAGAAGCATGTCAATGCAGATGCACTCTCTCGAGCCTATGATGGTTTAGGATCATCTTGTGATGATGATGATTTCCCCGATGCAGCATTATTCTCCCTTGACACAATCCCTAGTGAATACATAGATATTTATAATTATCTAAATGAATTCAAGTTTCCTGATGGTGTCAATGCAAAGACTAAGAGAAAGATTACTCATGCCAGTCGTCCATATTCTATTCTGCATGGAGTATTATTTCGAATAGGACCTGATGGATAGTACAAGAGGGCAGTTGGATGTGATCAAGGAAAGGAGCTGCTAGAAGAATTCCACAATGGTACATGTGGAGGGCACTTCTCTGTACAACTTATAGCAAGAAGGATCTTGGATGTAGGTTATCACTGGCCCACTCTTTTTAAAGATTGTTATAATTATTGTAAGACATGTGATATTTGTCAAACACATGGTAACCATAAGACTTCATCAGCTCCATTATTCCTTATTCTTCCATTTGGTCCCTTTGAAAAGTGGGGAATAGACATTATAGGTCCACTTCCAACTACCTCACGCCAAAATAAGTATATTGTAGTTGCCACAGATTATTTAACCAAGTGGGTTGAAGCTAGGCCATTGAAAACAACTTGCATGGATGAAGTGGCAAGGTTCATATATGAACGCATTGTCACCAGATTTGGTTGTCCATTAGAAATTGTAACAGATCAAGGAAGCCACTTCATTAATGAGGTGGTAGAAGCCCTAGTCAATAAGTTTTCTATTAAGCACAGGAAGGCAACAACATACAAGCTAAGCACAAATGGACAGGTGGAACGAACAAATTTTGTGTTGTGTCAAATTCTACCAAAAGATGCAGCCTTGCAGGTACATAAATGGGATAAGAGGATTCATGCAGCATTGTGGACATATACAGGCAACATCAAAGTCAGCAACAGGATACTCCCCATTTCAGTTGGCTTATGGCATTGATCCAGTTCTTCCTATTGAGTTTGATATTCCCATGGTCAAAGTTATGGAAAATAAAAGGATGGATGAAAGTGATTCAGTAAAAGAAAGGTTGGTACATCTTCATTTGCTAGAGGAAATGAGGGAAATAGCTAAGGATACAAGCTATAAGAAGAAAATGAAGCAGAAGGAATACTTTGATCAAAAGATCCGTTGGTCTCCATTTCATGTGAATGACTTGGTTCTAGTATATGATTCCAGATACAAAAAAAGAAGACAGAGAAAATTTCTTCCAAAATGGATGGGGCCCTACAAAATAACAGCTATCCATGAAAATGGTACGTACCGAATGGAGGAATTGGATGGCACTTCCATTACAAAATGTATTCAACCACGACAAGTTGAAGATTTTCCAAGCACCAGAATAGTCTACTCCGAGGACGGAGTAGAAGCTAGGAAGGGGGGAAGATGTCGACACTAAAATTTTCCTCCGTAATTTCTATTTCATTAATGTATGTATTAGGAATAGGATGTTGTTAAGTATAATTAGTAGTAGCGTCTGATAGAAGATAATGGCGCTGCCAGTACGACGCCACCAATAATGTATAGTACGGTAATAGTCAAAAGTATTCTCAATAGGAATGTTGTGGTAAAAAGTAAATATTTGTCGTAAGTGGTCCAGTATAATGTTAAAATGTCAAAGTTGGGGTAAGTAGAGAAGTAGGGTCTACATGATTAGGAATTAGAAATATTATATTGGTAATAAGGACAAGGAGTGAGGTCATAAATATTTTGTGTATTTTATTTGTAAAAATTTTAAAAATGTGGAACCCATGTGAACATGATAAGGTTTATCTTATCTTAAAAGATAAGCCTACATGTACAGATAAGAGTTAAGGTATGGAATATGATTCGTCATAGTGGATTTCTTATCCTATCTTAGAGATAAGATGGATAAGCCTAGAAGTTCTATAAATAAAGAGGCCACCCCCCCTCATTTAGCATAGAAGGAAGTAGTGAGAAATATTGTATGAAGTGTGTAAAGGAAGCCATCGGTTTAAAGGTGTGTTGAAGAAGCCATTAAGAGGTGTAATTGTAAAGTTTCTCCCATAGTATTGGTGGAAGGAAAGTGAATTTCAATAACACTTGAAGTACCTCATGGGTGAGATTGTAACAATTTCATGTTAATATTATAATTTACTCCCTTGATATTTCAGATTTATCATCATTCCTTCTTATCATAGCTCTCATGGTATTCTTGTGTTATGTTTGTTGTTTTGTCTCCCACATTACATCCACCAAACTCATGAATAAGCATCTAGTAAGAAAGATTCATAGCTACGAGGAGTGCCATGGTGAAGTCATTATCATCAGTGCCGGAACATGGTTGATTCAGTTCATTATCCTTTTATTATATTCACCGTGGAGTGGATTTTTAGGCACTCCATGGAAGATTCCCAAGTTATGTTAGTGTTAAGTGGGTGTTAATGGAGCTTACACAAGAAACTTTTCCTAGTTCATTGTCTTGTTAGCGATAAACACCGTTAAGGCATCCACTTCCTAATCAAAATTAGGGAATACCAATGCCCAAATCTCTTCAGTGCATAACTCATTGAGAATTGAGTTTTATCTCATTACCATACATCCATTTGTGAAGATATCCCAATTTGACATCAATGGATTCATGCAAAAGGCTCTCCGAGTCAAAGTACCAACACCATACCACCATGGAAGACTTCTGGGTGCTACTTGCTCAAATGAGCATGAATTAAGAAGGTGAGAATTATCCCACCTGACCCTTGCTCAAATCAAGGCCTTCCGCATCAGAGATATCCTCCAGATTCATTAGTAGATAATGGTGAATATTTTATTAATCCCTCAGATGATGTTCATTTCCTTCACTCCATTGCCTCGAAGTTGATTAGTCCAAGAGAGATGAATTATCTCTTGATGTCAAGAATCAACTGATTCTAGAAAGGAGCATAGTTTATTATGAAAGAGAACTTGTAAAGTTACCATCAATCAAAGTTCATACCCTAGGATCATAGAAATTTACAACATGAGGAGGCCTCCAATCAACTAAAACCTCTTCTCAGTCAACCTCCATGCCATCTACTCATACATATCAAGCAAGAAAAGAGTGGTTGCCCAAATCCACTTCTCCAAAGAAGGTGTCACTAGGAGAAACATCCAAGGGTCTTGGTGAAATGAGCATAGCCTGGTATGAAAGAGAACTTGTAAAGTTACCATCAATCAAAGTTCATACCCTAGGATCACAGAAACCTACAACATGAGGAGGCCTCCAATCAACTAAAACCTCTTCTCAGTCAACCTCCATGCCATCTACTCATACATATCAAGCAAGAAAAGAATGGTTGCCTAAATCCACTTCTCCAAAGAAGATGTCACTGAGGAGAAATATCCAAGGGTCCTAACCCTATTGAAGGAAGAGAATGTGTCTCAGGGATTTTCCACTTCGAGTAGAGACTCCATCTACTCACGTTAGTTGATATTTTAAGGAAGCTCATCATACCAACACTATTCATACATGTCATGCACAAGAGTCTACTCAAGTGCAAGTGGTCCAAATATCAAACACTCCTTAAACTCCTAGTTCATGAAGAGGTTTATCAAGGTTTCCTTGAGGTTTAGAAGGTCGATTTCAAAGTTATTTCATAAGAGATTGAAATTGTGAAAATAACTCTTGAAGAATCCAATGATATCGAGGACAATGGTGTGAAAGTTACTTTAGACTCCAAGATTTTGTGTGCGGAATTGGCCAAGAATACCCCTTCTTGGGTTGATTGTTAAATAAATAAAATGAAATAGGGTTATCAAGGTGAGTCAATATTTACTTTGATGCCATTTCCAAGCTTTCAAATGATGTCATCCCCCAAGAAGCCTAAAGTTTTCTCGAGAATAATGGTGGATGGAGATGGAAATTTTTTTTACAAATCTTGTCCATTCCACAAGTTGACAAAGAGCATAATGCCATGATGCTTGTTGACTATGAAGTATACGAGGCTTATAATTGGGAAGTATACATTGGAAAGTGACATGGTAATGTCCTCAAGATTCCATGGATACTGTGTTACAGAAGGCTTGATAAATATAAATATTAGAATTCTCAACTCAAGGCATGAAAATAATTAGTTGGTGAATTATGTTCAACATTTGATAAATCCAATATCCCCTCACTTTTCTATTACTTGATGCAGTGGCTGCCCCCTAACTGAAGAAACACTCAATCTATCAAAGGAGGGTAAACACTTTGGGCCATGTTCACTAAATACTTAGCTTTCAAAAATTCTAATCTTTGGGAGAAAGACAATCGAATTGCAGCCGTAAAGATCCATGAAGACATTAGTGTAGACCTAAATCCAATCCTTTATTTTAAGGAATATTTTTCTTTCTAGCATATCAAATCTGGATGAGATATTTCCTAGTCTTCAAGAGACTAATGAGCATGGAATATACAAATTCTAGACATTGAAGGGATCCTTGAATTTGAGTGTCGAGGGATAAAATTTATATGGTGTTTACATCTCAAGTCGATGGAAAACACGTCTCAAAGATTCCATGATTCATTACGAGAGCATATGCAGTGAAGCCTTCACTTCACTTACCTCAATTCATGAGTTCATATCTGAAATCCCTTATGATCTTGTAGAATGAGCATAATCAGAGGCATTCATCATAAACATGTTGAGGAACAATTCTCACAATTATTTAAGGACATGTACATTCCTACCATCAACTTCTCTTCTACTTTAATGTAACATTGTATCAAATTGAGGAATCTTGTTTGAGGATTCTCAATTGAAAATGATCAACCTAAATAATATTGCCATGTAGGATTTTGGAATTGCAGGTGTTCTGCGAGGTTGTGCTTTAACCAAGTGAACCTCCTGAAGAAGAGAATATGTTTGAGACATTCGAAAGGTTTAGATATTTTCAATTAACAAAGGCGGGTAGAGCCCTAATTTCACCATTATGGGATGATGAGATAACATTCTAGTTATCTAACGAAGTGGGAGAGTCCATTTCTCATATAATTGAGATATGCGAAGACCCCATTTTAATGGATAAGGAACTAGGTCTTGTTTATATGTTTTAAAATGATATTTTAAAGTGATGTTATTGTTAAAATCACTTTTAGCATGAACTTTTGATCACTTAAGTGATTTCTAATTTCCAAGTTACTTTTTAAAGTTGGTTGAAAAGGATTCAAAGTCACTTAAAGATGCCCTAATTTAATGTTCATGTAAACCCTAACTACCTTGTAACAAAATTTTGGGTTATAAAAGGAAGTTAGGGGCTCATTTGTAAGAGTGAATTTGAGAGAGGAGAAGACATACTTTGTGTGCAAGCTTTGTTTCAAGAAAGAAATTTTGTGTTCTTTTGTGAAGACATGTTGAAGAGTTAATGAAATTATGAACTTTATGTCCCATTCATTATCTCTTATAGCATTTGATGTTCTTATGTTCATTATATGTTAGTGTTTAAATATTGCATTCAAATACTATATCTTTAATCTTATTTTCAATATTATTGATTTGTTGTTCTTGTTAAAAATGATCAAGCTCTGATATCTACTTGCTCATGTGCATGGTCCCTTTCATTTATTCTTGTTTAGATAATTCAAACTTTGTTTTATTTGAGTTAGTTATTCATTCTTCTTTTTATTCTCTATGCAATATTAGGCTATACTTTTAACCTAAATATTGCTATGCTCTTTCCATCCATTCCTTTCCATTCCTTTCCTTCATTCCATTTCATCTCCATCATTCACATTTCTTTCCATTTGATGTTCTAAAACATCCCCCACATACAATTTTTAATTTACAAATGTAAATACCATTTTGGTTTTCAATAAAGTAAACCTCACTTTCATTAAGAAGGGACTTCGTTCCCTTGCTATTGTATTTCATTTGCATGCATGCAAATCCATATGCTAACATTATCTAGTATTATTTTTATGTTTTTATTTGCATAAGATTCGGTATGTTATCTCGATTGAAACTTTTTCAATTATATGGAAATAAAGAAACAAAGGTGTTTTTCAAAGTGTAAGGATATAACTTACTAACTTCAATGGTGAAGTCATAGTTCATGTTATTTCCTTATAGGTCAAAATTTAGATGAAAGTGCTTAGAAACAAGATTCATAAATTTCTATAACTTGGTCCAACGTTTCTTAAATACACTAGAAAGTTTCCTAAGATGGGTATAATACATGTTGTGGAGGAAAATAATAATTTTAAAATTGAAAATGAGGCATTTATTCCTATATGGAACCCCAAGAGATAAAATTTCTTCCTACAAGTTAAGCTTGAACTAGTTGGAGAGGAGGTTAACCTAGGAATTTCTATTGATGGTAAGAATGAGATTAGAGATGTGCATTTTATTGAGTTTTTGAGAGAGAAATATATTGTGTTAAAGGTCATCCATCATTGTCATATTTCCAAGTGTGTAAATGAGTGTATTTTACTTTCTTATATAGGTTTCTATAGGTGTAATTTCAAAATAAGACCAACCCATAAGGAAAATACTGACCCATAAATGATATCAAATCGATAAATTTACTCTTGGGTGGCTGTAAACAAAAATAATACTTTCATACCAAACCGTTATGTGTTTTTGTATAGAATGGGAGTGAAGTGTTCTAAAGTTTTTTGTGTTTGCGAATTAGGATGACTATATCACTTTTGACTTATGTGAGATTTTCTATAAATGATTGAGAAGTGCAATTAAGAGAGAAAGATTGAAAGGAGTGAAAGGACTAGGTATATAACAATTATGATCAAAATAAGTTTGTGACTCATGATTTTTGGATTAAGCCTTTATTGACATTATCAGGTGATAAATTACCAAATTTAGGTGTCTACATTTCCCTCATTTTAAGCTAGGTTTAGATACTCATTTTAGTAAGTCATGTCTAGAAATAATATAAATTATACAATGCTTCTATACTAGTCCACACTTGTCTGACTTAAATAATAATCTTATCCCTAGATATATCTCACTCATTTTTACTTGCACACAAAAACAATATGTTCGCACAGAATCCATATTACTCCATCAAATCAGGATATACCCTCCCACATTATAATCTTAACTTCTAGATCACTCCCACAAGTATCCAGGACCATAGTAGATAGGGAGGGCCATAACTCTTGTATGTTATGGGTTGACCTTGCCACTTTGGTCCCTCCTATAATGAACCATTTTATAACTCAAATTCCTTTATGTCATTCCTAGTCATCCTTATTTGAGGTTTCCATATTTGGAACGCATAAATAATCTAGTCATTTCATCCATTATCAAGGAGGATATCACACATACTTGACACCCAAGGATCCTCATGAGCATACACTAAGATAAATCAAAAGCAACTATATTCCAATACTCACTTAAGCTCCATTTAATTTGCATACTATTTCTAGGGAATTAATCCACTTATGTATGCAAATACAATGAACATATCATCACCCCAAGTCAAGATAGGGAAAAATTGCAAGTAAAATCATGTTGTTGCAAGATCATGACTATCTATTTGGTTACATACATTATATTGATCACATGCTAAGTGAGAACTATGTGTGGTTTGGGCCCTCTTTGGAGTAGTGTAAATGTCGATGGTGCATAGAGGTACCCATAACCCACTTAATGTTTGTTTTGTAGGACTTCTTTCCTATCTAGGGTTTTAAAGGATCAATCAATTTTACAATGAGTATCAAGTAGTTTCAAAGGTCCATACCTCATTTAGGAGCAGATAAAAAGACAATGCATAAACCCACAAAATACTAGGAGTAGAAGATCTTAAGGGACATAAGCATACAAAAAGAGCCACATTGGGGGGTACACTTTAGCCTATGCTATCCACTTTGTTCGTCTAGTAGTTCAGTATACAATTTCAATAACAAGGCTATGTCAAGTCATTTCTATCTTGTTTTAGTCATCAGACGAACCAAGATCATCACACAAAGCAAGATATTCAGCTAAGTCATCTTCTCTCTCATTATAAGTGTTTTATATTTCATTCTATATAATTTCTTATAATTGTGTATCATTTCTTAATGGTTATTCCATATATTTTTGTAATTAGCCTTAGAACCTAATTGATTAGGACAATCTACCATCGGTTAACTACCCCAGAGATAATAAACAATTTAGGTTAAATCATTTGGTGATGAAAGCACCCTAAACTTTACAAAGCAAATTGCATGAGCTAACTAAGGAAGGCTAACACCGTTGCCATCCATAATAATCAAGGATTCTAAGTCTAGGAATGTAACATTAAGAAAGAAGTTAAAGGGAATGCTTAACTAGTATGAAAACAATGCAAGATCTAATTAAACATGCCTACTAATATGCTTTAATTACCTAACATGGGCCTAAATAGACCTAAGAGGGCAATCAAATGGTTATGGTTGCTACTCCAAACAATGGTGAAATGACCTCTCCAAATGACTTGTTAAGTCACTTTAGATTATTCATCTACTAACCTTGTTGAAGGTTTTAGGCAAGGGTTTGAACTTGACTATGAATCATATGTATTATATGAGATGCAAATCAAAGTCATGGTGTAAAGTATAAAGGAATGAGGTGCACTCTTTTTATAGTTTTCCATTTTGGAGAAACTTGTATTTTGGTGCATGTGGGACTAAAAGCCCCAAATTAGATTAGAATTACTAATCATGATTAGGCCTTGCTAATCACAATTAGTGAATTACCAAGTGATTAAGAGGTATGGAGCCTTAATAGACTCGCTTAGGGTCAACCAAGAAGGCTAGGATAAGATTTTAAAGCTTGTTGAGACATTGTGGAGGTGAATGGGGTGATTTTGAGTGGTTAGAAGAGGGGTTTGAGTCAATATTAGGGCATATTGACCAAATCAAGGGGAAAATAGGCTTAATTAGCCTATAATCACTAATTTTGATTTTGAAGAGGATTTTTACTTACGATTCACCGTAAAGTGGCATCCTGAATGCGAAAGAGGTTTGGTGATCAATGAAGTGCTTGTTAACTAACCAAAGTGGCAAGAAACATTAGTTAATTAGTAAAGATCACTAATTATAATGGAATTGGGAAGAATAAGAGTGATTTGCAGTGTGTTTTGGCAATAAAATTGCAAAAGTAAGAATTTAGGTGTCTACATTTGCCCCTGTTTGAGGTGAAGTTAGTGACTTCACTTCAAATATAGTAGACAAGCATAACCAGGTAGATTTTTAAAGAAAAATTAGTGGAATGAAGGATGCCCCCTCGAGTGTCGAATGGGGTGATAGGAGAAGTCAATCGACATGATCGAAAATATGATTTGAAATGGATAGATAAAAATAGGTTAGAACGGGTGCAAAACCCTTAGGTATTGAGAAGGAATAAGGATAGGAATAAATGTAGTTGTTTATTGCCCCAGGTGAGTTTTTAGAAGAAAAATTAGTGATGGTAATAAATGATAAGTGATAAGAAATGATTAATGGAGAATATAGGACAAGCCCAATCTTTGCATCCAACCTTTCAATAAGCAACCTGTTTATATCATTTTTCCCCTAGGTCTACATCATCGGCCTTTATTGAAATGAACAAAAATGTAAGATAACATGAAAAGCTAAATGACCAACATTTGTCCATTGCTACGTAATTCCATGCAACATACATAATTCAATGCAATATGAGAAAGTAAAATTGATACCTAACTCAATGCAACATACACAATGCAATGCAATACGAGAAAGTAAACAAGCTAACCTAACAGAGAAACCAAGTACAATCACACGCACTCAAACAAACAATGTGTAAGACAGTTGCACCAATGTTTTTTGTTATCAAGTTGCAATTCACGAATGTTCATGTTGTAACGAAAAGGGTTAAAAATGATGACCCCAAGTAATAACACATGCAAGGGGAATAACAGGAGGACACAAGTAGTCCCATGGAAAAATTTCGTGCACTACGACACAGTCTCTGGACAACTCACTATTGCATGGGAGTACCAACATAGCATGCAATCAAGATTTTGTTAATGGAGGTAGATCACGATGATCCACAAATCATTTGAGACCAGAACAATCAAGAACCATAGAAAGATGCTTCTTTTAAGACATATTTCAACATGTTCGAGGACAATGCAATTAACACAGGATTTAACTACGTGTATATGTCGTTTACCAATTTTTTACAAAAATCTTGAAATTTTTACAATTTTTTCGATTTTTAAATGATTTTATAAAAAATTTGAATTTATTTTTTGAAAAATTTTGATTGTTTATTTTTTCTTTTTACGAAAGGAAATATTATAGAGGAAATAAAAAAGTTGAGAGACAATGTTATAAGTGACCGTAAGGCAAAAAATGCCCCTGGTAGTAGAAAAGGACGTCGTAAAGAAAAAATATGCCCCTGCGTAGTGAAAACGTATGCCAAAAATAATTATTTATTAAAAATAATCACCATGTGAAAAGTGTTAGAGCGATTTAAGAAGAAATACGGTAGTCTCAAGTCACTTTGGCAGCGAGAAACACATCACGGAAGGTAAAAATAAGCATATAAGCCACCGTGGAAAGTTATTTTATCATATTTGCTTACCATTTGACCATTGATTTGAGCTCTGACCTACGGGAGGAAATGACGAGGATAGTTGAATTGAAGGCATCATGTGGACCATGTGAGGGGCTACCTAAGGCTTCCAGCGGATGGACCACATATACACAACCCTTCTCTTTACCCTAGTAATTGAAAATTTTAGAATTTTTAGCTAAAAATATGTATTTTTAGGCTAAAAATAGGGAAAATTTTTAGAGCTAAATTAGGGCAAAACTATGTTGGTATTATTTTTACATTTTAGATGTTCCTTGTCAGCGTGGGCACCTGGGCACCTACGTTGGCCTAGTATTTTTGCACTTTTTTGACATTTGCTTGTTAGCATGGGTGCCTCTGTTGGCCTAAGTTGGCTCACTTTTGTGAATTGTTGGACATTTGGTTTGCTAGTATGGGTGCCTGGGCGCATATGTTGGCCTAGTTTCACATTTTTCTGAATTTTGGTAGGCAACATAGGTGCCTATGTTGGCCTCATTTTTTATTTTTTTGAATTTTGTTAGGCAACATAGGCGTTTGGGCATCTATGTTGGCCTTGTTTTTGAGTTTTTTGAATTTCGTTAGGCAACATGGGTAGCTGGGCACCTATCCTGGCCTTGTTTTTGAATTTTTTGAATTTTTGTAAGGCGACATGGGCACCTGGGAACCTATGTTGGCCTAGTTTTGCAATTTTTTGACATTTAGTGGGCAACATAGGCACTTGGGTGCCTATGTTGGCTCACTTTTTTTATTTTTTTGGGTTTTTTATTGTAGCATGGGTGTCTGGGCCCTTATGTTTGCAGTATTTTTTATTTTTTTTTACTTTGTTCCCAGCACGTGAACACTTAGGCACCCATGCTCAAAATATGGCGTTGGTGCACACAGGGGGTGCCTACGCATAAAAGGAAATTTAAAATTGTTTTTAGGCCAAAACTTAGTTTTTAGCAAACCCCGCGTAGAAGAAAAAGGTGAATTATAGAGAAATTTAATGATGGAATATAAGAATAACATGATAAACTAGACTCTTTAAGAAGAAATTACATGGTAGAATAGAAGACAAACTATAATAATTGACTTAATTGGCTCTGCAGATGTACTTGGATGCACTATGGACGTGGGAGTGGCATGCGCAACTTTAGACCTACAAGGCTAATCTTGGACGTCCAGATCAGATTTTCTTCGAGATCACCTTGGAGGTGACAAGTTTATCCTATATAGCTCATATGCCACATATCACTTTTGATCACAATCTGTTCACAACCTTTGCTGAGAGATGGCACAGCGAGAGCTAGATTTTCCGACTCCCTGCTGGTGAGATGAGTGTGAAACTGAAGGATGTTTGGTGAATCCTTTAAGTTCTGATCCAAGGTTGTTTGATTACCTATGATGGTCGCTCAGATCAGGTTGATCATTATACAACCATGATATTTGAATTGACCAATATACCCCGCCGAGGTATGTCAGTTGTGGTTATGAGATGCATGGTCGATCCACAGTTAGGACAGGTCCTTGTATACTTATTAAGTCTTGTCAACGACGTGTTGTTTCCTGATAATACTAGTGCACAATTATCCCTAGGTCTTATTAGAGTGATCCATGGCCTGCTTCAGGATAGAGTTTACTGCTGTGGTCAGTGTATACTAGCTCACTTATATTTTAATTTGCACTTGATATCCTATCATGGTCAAAATACATTGGGCCTTGCCACTTTATTACAGATATGGGCTTGGGATCATATTTTTATTGGACATCCTTTAGGAGCATTGAGAGCTCAGTTTCTTGGAGATCCTTCTCTCATGGGTTGGGTTCCTGATGAAGATGATATTTGCAAGCACGTGGGGGACATAGACTACTACCGGCGAGAGTTTAATGAGCTACAACCCCATATGATCACATGGCAGCCATACAGGCTATATAAGTGGCTGTAGGATGCAAATGAGTTGAGGACAACCACAGTAGACCATTTTATCATTGGGAGTAGGAGCCACATCTTAGAGTTGTAAATGGTGGACCAAGTCTAGAGTCAATTTGGTCTCATCTAGGGGATTCTTGGAAATGAGATGTGGTATGCATGCCGGTACAAAGAGATTTTTGATATGGGACCTCAGATTAGGGTAGACCAAGCCCTTAAGATCTTTTCACAGGTATCCCCACAGCCTTGCGTACAACATGTGTAGATAGTAGATCCAGGGACTACACTAGACTATGCAACATGGTATGCACTAGTGTTGTCATGGAGATTGACTATTCCCCAGGAGGTATTGGATGTAGCAGCATAGGAGGAATAAGATCTAGATCCACATGTAGAGGCATAGGTATAGGCATAGACATGGGTAGTACTATACATGGGGGTACTCATGTAATAGGTAGTAGTACAATAACATATCTTATAAAACAATGGGTAGTGGTGTAACCACAGGTGTTGGCACCACAAATGATAGTGCAAGATCCAGTGCATGCACCTTTATCACCCCTCCATGTGATTCCACAACATAGTCCACCGTGAGGTGGAGGATATTACTGGGATGATGAGGATATGGAGGAGAATTTTCTAGAATACAGGATATATAGGATGCACATGATATAGTGGATATACAAGATGTATATGATACATAGGCTATACCTGATACATAGGATGTGTAGGATATGTAGGATATACCTAATACATATGATATATAGGATGTTTAGGCTATAATAGATACACAAGTGGTTGCCTTGTAGCAACAGCTACATCATGTGATACCCCTACAACTCTAGACAACAGTTGAGAGGGATCAGGCCGTTGCAGAGAGAGATCATGCTCTTACAGATGGGGATCAGCTTGTGGTAGATCAAGATCAGTCTAGGACAAAGAGATTACAGGCCTTGATAGAGCGAGACCAGGTGATAGCAGATAGCTTATAGCTACAGGTAGAGCGGGACCAGGCTATAGTAAATCGGTCACAACTTTAGATAGAGTTAGCTAGCATTAGGGAGAAGTGTGATACACTGTAGTAGGTAGACACATCTTTAAGGATGTAGTTGATGATTGGGCACATTACTATTATAGGATCCAGTGCTACGCAGTCATTCCGTTCAAGTAGAGAGTTCTTGAGTATAGTCATATAGCAAGTAGAAGATCATGATCTAGATCCCATAGACCATCACGATCAGTGTGATCTGTAGAGGGTCCTTTAGGACAACTGAATTTAGAGTAGCATGGGTCAGTTCATCCTGATGTAGTTCAGCATGAGTCAGTTCAGCATGACGCAACACCTTCTACACATATAACACCTCGGCTACCCCTACCTAGCAACATATTGGGACTAGGCGGCCCTGACGTGGGTGAGAGTCATGGTTGACTCTTTTACTGACATACTAGATGTACTACTTTATTTTTGGAGTAACACCTCCAGATGTAGCCATATTTTTATACGAATGTATATGTATTATTTTTTATCATGCCTCGTGATGAAGGAATTTTTTTGGCATAGATGCCCATGATGACTTGTTATATCATATGTATATGGACATTTATATTTTTGATGATATATGATGATAGATGGACTACTGATGTATCACATGTTGTTTATGAGATATTATGCTTAATTTGTTTCTTTATGTTTGTATCACATGCTAGATTATGAGATAGCCTTAGTTGATATCATACTTGTATGTTTAATGAGATACTTTGAGTAAAACATGTTTATATTTTTGATATTGGTGTGGGGGGATAGATTTGTGATCATGCGCAACCCCTCTTTCCCCATTGGTGATACGATACTTGATTATTAGCTTTTAGCATACATGCATGATGCAGACTTAGCATTTATTGATATATGACGCATAGATATGATTGGATATATGTGATATGATGATGAAGTGATTACATAATGTACAAGGAAAAATTGACAAGCACAAGTTAAACAAATCTAATCAACACAACACATTTATCTACAAGCATGAAATATAAAATGAACTTAGAGAAATGAAATACATATTAAAGCAACATTCAATATAAGTAAACAAGTGAATTCAATTTAAAGCACACAACACAAAAAATCAATGCAACTAAAAACCATATAAACCAACAACTAAATGTAAGAAAACTACTACTTTGTTTTTATGGGGCAGTTTTGGGACTTTTTTGTTGTTTTTGGTTTTACCTCTAAGACAATTTTCTATTGTTTTGGAGTTTTCTACAAAATGTATCTAAATGTTTTGATTTTTCCAAAGGACATATTTGTATGTTTTAGGATTTTTAAAAGTTATATAAATGTTTTTGATGTTTTCTCAATAGTTTTCTGAAGCGAATGTGCAAGGAAATGAAGAAACATGGATGCCCACATCGTTAGATGGGATGTGCAAGGGAAGATTGCCACATGGTATATGCCAGAAGTAGTGAAGTTTACCTTAGCGCGAGATGGGTTTATTTAAAGTTAAATTCTCCACATTCACAAGGTAAGATTAGACAGATTAGGGAAAATAAGGATATGCTCACAAAGGACTTGGACGAAGACAAAAAACCAGCTTAGGACAAAGCTTTCATACTCCTAAACCTAAAATTCTTGTGAACAACAAACACTCCCTTGGCACCGGAAACCGGTTTTCACCAAAGGACTTATCTAAAGTGCCACCATTGCATGATTTTCACTATTAGATGCACATGTTTATTTATCTTTATCTTTTTCTGTTTTAATACTTTTTCTTTTCTTTTCTTGATATTTTAGAGACACCATACTTAAGCCTTGAAGCCCTTAAGATGCATTATGTTCATGGGTTCTTGAAGTTCTTGACCATCTACATTGGCTAGCTTATAGGTACCTAAACCAAACTTGGTAACCACAACATATGGTCCTAGCCAATTGGGTTCAAATTTCCCTTTATTTTCACGGTCCTTATTGGTGTTCTTTTGATTCTCTTTTAACATAAAATCTCCTACCTCAAATTGATAAGGTATGACTCTTTTATCGTAGCTTCATCACACTCGATCGTGATACACTTTAAGGTGATCGAGAGCGTGAATTATTTTCTCGTCTGATAGCTCTAACTTTGCCATTCAAGCTACTCTGTAGTATTTCTCTTCATTTAGGTAGTCCCTTATCTCGATACACAAATAAGGGAGCTTGATCTATAAAGAAGGGAGCTCGATCTCTAAAGGTAGTATGGCTTCAGTGCCAAATACTAAGGAGTATGGAGTTGCAATTCTGGGGGTGTGGATAGAAGTTCTGAATGCCCAGAGGGTAGGGAGAATTTGTAAATGCCAGTCACGACCTATTTTGTTCACCATCTTCTCCATAATGTGAATTAAGGTTTTATTAGAAGCCTGGACTTTCCCCATTACCTTGAGGGTAATATGGGGTCGAGAACTTGAGGGATATTTTAAAGCGTTTACAGAATGCTTTCATGGTTTTATCCTTGAATGGTTTACCATTATCAATGATAATAGTAGAAGGAATACCATATCGACAAATGATATGGTTCATGATAAATTTAGATATCTGGGCACCTTCAAGATAGGTGAGAGGAACAACCTCTACCCATTTTGTAAAGTACTTAGTTATAGTAATGATGAATTTATAAACGTCTAAAGAGACATGCTTAAGTTTCCCTATTAGATCGAGACCCCACTTTGAGAATGGCCAAGGGGTTGTGACAGGCTGAAAGGACTGTGCCAACACATGTATCAAGATACCATACTTTTGAAAATCCATGCATTTATTCACATGGTTACAACATTCATGCTCCATGGTAGGCCAATAATAGCCTACTCTAAGAATTTTCTTTGCAAGGAAGATCCCATTAGTGTGAGTCATGCAGATGCCTTCATGTACCTCTTTGAATGCTTGGATAGATTAGTCTGAATTTAAACATCACAACAGATTCCCATCGTAGCCTCAATGGAAGAGAGGGTACTGTCATCACCAATCTGGCACTATGATAATTCTCCACTGGGAACTCCTCGTGCTATGATTATTTACTAATGTACAAATTTTAGTTTGGTGGATGTAATCTAGAAACACAACAACAAACATAACACAAGAATACCATAGACTATGATATGAAGGAATGATGACAAATCTGAAATATAAGTGTAAATTATAATATCAACATGAAATTGTTACAATCTCACCCATGAGGTACTTCAAGTGTTACTAACTTCACTTGCCTTCTAACAATAACTATGGGAGAAACTTCACAATTACACCTCTTAATGGCTTCTTTAACACACTTACTCATATAATATTTCTCACTACTTCCATCTATGCTAAATGAGGGGGGGTGGCCTCTCTATTTATAGAACTTTCGGGCTTATCCACCTTATCTCTAAGATAGGATAAGAAATCTGCTCTGACGAATAATATTCCACACCTTAACTCTTATATTTACATGTAGGCTTATCTTTTAAGATAAGATAAACCTTATCATTTCACATGGGTTCCACATTTTTATACTTTTTACAAATAAAATACACAAAATATTTATGACCTCACTCCTTGTCCTTATTACCAATATAATATTTGTAATTCCTAATGATGTAGACACTACTTCTCTACTTACCCTAACTTTGACATTTTAACATTACCGAACCACTTACGACAAATATTTACTTTTTACCACAACATTTCTATTGTACTTTGACTGTTACCATACTATACATTATTGGCGATGTCGTACCGACAGTGCCATTATCTTCTATTAGACACTACTACTAATTATACTTAATAACATCCTATTCCTAATACATACATTAATGAAATAGAAATTATGGAGGAAAATTTTAGTGTCGACAATACCACCAAACAGGGTATAGTGGGCTATGCGCTAGATGAGGGTGCACTTTTCAGCATGGGAAATGTTAGTGGGAAATATTCCATTATGAAGGTAATTAAATATTTCAGAGTACCATGATGAAAAGGGACCAACAACCTCACACACCAAACAGGAGTCTGGTATGTCATATGTTGTTCTTATATTTTCAACAAAGAATGGCATGTCATTGTTCCCTGGTGGAATTCTTAACATAGACCGTATCATAGCCATGGCATCTCTATTTTGGGCTCTTGGTATCTATCCAAATGTTATCTTCTCAAAGAATTCTTTCAAGGAATCGATGATTCTTTTGTATGGAAGAAAATTTTCATCCTTGACCTTGTACTCATCTATGACATGTTTGATAATAAGCATTAAATCACTAATGAATTTAACATGTCTGATATCCCACTTGATGGCTAGTTTCATCCCTGCGATGAGAGATTTTATACTCCGCTATATTATTCAAGTAGGGGAAGTTGAGTGGAAATGCTTGGGGAAACAAGTCTCCCATAGGATTAATTAACACAACACCGACACCTAAACCATGAAAGGTAAAAGAGCCATCAAAGTATAATTTCCAAATGCTAGATTCCTCAAGGTGCATGATGGATGCATCTGGTAGCTCCAGACTCGAGGGTTCAGTACTTAGTAGTGGAGATTCTGCTAGCTAATCTGCTAAGACTTGTCCTTTTATTGAATTTTGATGAACGTACTCAATGTCAAACTCACTCAATAAGATGATCCGGTTAGTCATCTTTCTAGTTAATGTTGGTTTGGACAACAAAGTACTTTAGAGGGTCGACCTTCTAAATAAGCCTGAATTTTTTGTTGAGAAAATAATGGCGTAGCTTCTGAAAAGCAAACACTATGACTAGGTAAGCCTTTTTCGATCCACCAATAGTTGAGCTTATATGTTATCAATGTTATTCTCAAGTAATATACAACGTTTTCTCTCTACTTTTTATTATACTAGGCCAATAGTGCCCCAATCACAAAATGTGTAGTAGAGATGTAAAACAACAAGGGTTCTCCTACCGTAAGCGGCATGAGAATAGGGGGTTTAGCTAAGTATTCTTTCAGTAAATAAAATTCTTGTTGTTATTCTAACGCCCAGATGAAATTCACATCCTCCTTAAGAAGATGTGTAAATGTATGACACTTTTCTGCCAGCTGTGAAATAAACCTTTTGATGTCTTGAATTTTCACTTGTAAGCTACATAACTATCTAATATTCCAAGGAGGAGGCATTTCTATTATAGTCATGAATTTCACAGGGTCCTCTTCTATTCCTCTCTTTGATACAATGAATCCTAGTAATTTCCCAGATAACACACTGAAGACACACTTCTTTGGGTTAAGGAGGACTTTATAGTCCCTTAGGTGTTGAAAGATACATTGTTAACGTGAAATCACAGTATCCCCAAATGAGTTCTATAGGTCTGCTTTTCTAAGGCAGAGTCATTTGGTGTGATTACGTAACATTGAACTTTCCCCAAGGTGTGGGACCTTGAAAAATGGGAAAGCTCTCCAGATTGAAGGTTGGTTTCTTATTCCTCTGTTTAGGTGCATATGTAGAAATTTGTATAGGATCTGTTCATAATCCTAATCTAAACTTTACCAAGGAGACATGGATAGAAGGAATACAAGAATTAAAACAAGGCTAAACTATGAGGTGATGCACCAAAGGAATGATGAACACTTATTTTGATAATAGACACAAACCAAAAAAATGCATACAATAAACAAGCACATATAGCTAGATAAATAATGGGAGACCAGATGAAAGAAAAAGAGACAACAAAGGATCTAAAATCGATCATAGACGTGTTTTAGTGTTGTATAGATTGATACTGTCCATTACAAAGTAGCCAAGAGGTAGAAATGTAATGTAATTTTTTATGGAAGGCCTGAACCCCAAAAATCACTTTACTAAGAGGAGAAGGGAGCCTACAAAACAAAGAATGTCCAACCCTTTACAATGAATCCTACCCTCGTATTTATAGATTCAACTTGAAAGAAGAAGAGAGAGAGAGAAGTGGGAAAAGTAGGTTAAAGCTCAACCACCACTGTTAATACCTCTGATGAAATCTCTCACCAAATCCATCTTTACTGCATCAATCCTTGGTTTGGTGCCTTGAAGGAAGAGGAAACGATGAAACAGATTAAATCTGATTCGGTTGTTGAGGTGAGAAAATCCTGCATTAAAAGCCCGAAGATGTTTCCTCTATTTTTCTTCACCTAACCTCCTCAAAATTAAATTTTCAAACCTCCATGGCATGGGTGAGGCCGAGATCTTTCAAACGACATTAGATTTGTAATATTTTGAGCCCTTAGTCAAAAAATATGCCCCTTCGAAGTTTGTATTGGGTCCATACATGAGGGTGGGAAAACAACTTGAGAAATGGGTCCCCTTTTGTTATGGGACACATGGCAGCCAGATTGGAACAAAAATTGGGCCTACGAGTCCGTAATTTATCTTTTTCCCTTTCCTCTGATTCCCTGGTTGGCTTTGACTCGGGCTTGAATGCTGACTTTTTCCTTGGGTGGAGTTGTGGGCCATTTTGCAACTTTTACCCCTTTTGATAACAAGGGGCAAAGAACCAACTTTTTCCCCGATGGTTTACTTTCCCCTGGGACACGCGGCAGTCTAGCGCTCATTTAGAAACCTTTTCTATATTTACCCCTTGAATTAGCGCCATACTGACACTTGGCATTCTCCACTTATACCTTTATACTTAGCCAATTTTGAAGCCTTTTTTGTCCACCTTTTGACTTTGTTTCCTCTTATGCAGCATTGTGGTTGATCCAATATTTGGCACTGGGGTGAAATATGGATAACAATATGGTGAATCACAATGGTATCTACCTGCTAGATGAAAAGACCAATTTCCTTGTCATATCTATTGGGCATAGAGTTGAGAAAGATGGTCTAGTATTGATTCTACCTCTGATTCACGAGCCCGACTGCTTGCACTCTCAATTTTCATAAGAAATCTTGAAATGAAAGCTTCTAAGAGTAGAAAATTGTTTTAACCTATGGTTTCATCTATCTTTCTGAATGGACTGCATAAGAGCCACAAAATAGCACCACACTATATACAAAATTTGAAATCACACATGCTCCAAATGGAACATGCAGAGCATGCAAAGCACTTAGGAGAAAAGCAATCTACACTACAACAAGACAATGTGCATAAGCACTTAGAGGAAAGAGAAAATTAAACTAATATGTAGAGGGTGAGAACTACCCTTTTAGTAGTAGTGCTTAAGATAGATCCCATTTACTAGAATTTTTAACTCTTCACCCTCTAATGTAGAAAATTGATCATATAGGGGCCACTCTAGATGGCGTCAAATTTGGAATGCTTTCTTGGTTTTGCTCGATCTGCATCCCATTTCAAAACTAGGTCTCCTTCCTAGAAGGTACTTGCTTTTGTCTTCTTGTCAAAGCATTTCTTGATTGAAGCCTAATTCTTCTCTATTACTTTGAGAGCATGCTCTCTAGTTTCTTCTAATTCTATCAACTCCACATACCTGGCCTCCATTGGTCCAAATTTAGCCATCTCTAGTTTCTTCACAAGCTCCAATGCTGGCAACTCAAGTGATATAGGCAAGACTACCTCTTTCCCATAGACGAGCTGGAATGGAGAGCTGTATGTAGATACTTGGGCATTATTCTATCAGCCCATAAGGCCATTTTGAGATTTGTATGTTAGGTCCTCTAATTCTCATCAAGAGTTCTTATGATGATCTTTAGCAGGTTTTTATTTGTGGACTTAGCCTGGCCATTACCTTGAGGGTAATAGTTTGATGAAGTACTCAAATAATTCACATTCTTAACAGCCCATGCTGTGATTTTGGAACCTATGAATGCTAATGCATTGTCTGATATGAGGGTGGATGGAACTTTAAATTTGGTCACTATCCCTTAATAGAAATCCAGGATACTAGACTCATTTACTTCCTTGAGTGACACTACCTCAGTCCATTTGGTAAAATAATCTATCACTATCAAGATCCATTTGTGACCTTGGCTTGAGTTTGGATTGATGACTCCAATGAAGTTCAATCCCCATTACATGAAAGGTTGGTTGACTGAGATTGGGTGCAATGGAAGTGTTGCTAGCCTTTCCTTTGCCTTTGAAGAATGCACAATTCTTGCACCTTTTGATCCATGTGTAGCAGTCACTAAACACTCTGGGCCAATAATATCCTGCTTTCATGATTTTGAGTGCTGTCACTCTTGGAGCAAAATGGCCTCTAGCTGCTTCAACATGGAATTCTTGTAGCACTCTCTCCACTTGATCTGTCTCAATGCATCTCAGCAGAATGTCATTGATGTCTCTTTTGAACACTACACCATCGATAAGAACATATGGGATGGCCTGTAACCTGAAATGTCTCCTTTTTACTTTACCCATCCCATGAGGACACAGGCCATGTTGAAGGAAGTGCACCATGTCTTGGGTCCAACAAGGAGCAGGTACATCATCTCTCCCTTCTTCTTGATCATCTTGTAGAACAAGAACAACCTCCTTTTCACTGTTTGTTTCATCTTGCTGACCTGAGGCTAGTTGTTCACACAACCCCTTCCCACAGACCAGCTTGGTGACCTTGATCTCAATGTCATATTCCATGACATGGGTGATCCATCCTGCGCACTTTTCATTCAAGTCCTTGCTGAGAAGGAATTCTTTAACTCCCACATGGGAGACCAATAGTTAGATTTTGTTGTTTGAAACCAAATGCTTAAACTTCTTCAATCCTTTAATTACTGCCAGGACCTACTTCTCAATGAAGGAGTACCTCACCTCATAATCTTCTAGACTCTGGCTGAAGAAAGCAATTGGTTGTTCTATACTTTCTTTGTTCTGTTGCACCAAGATTGCAGAAATTGTGTCGCTACCACCAAAGGCATATAAGTATGAAGTCTTTGGAAAAATCTGGGTTCACAAGAGTTGGGGCTCATGATATGGCTTCTTTGATAGCCTCAAAACTTGATTTTCCTTCAGCTTTCCACCTGAATGTTAAGCTCTTCTTTAGCATCAACGTTATTGGCTTAACAAGGGCAGCAAAGTTTGGAACAAACCTACAGACAAAATTGATTTTTCCCAAGAAGCTTTGAAGAGCCTTCTTGTGACTTGACAATGGTAGTGCTTTTATTGCTTCAACTCTCTCTGGGTCAATTTGGGTCAGTTGCCAGACCCTCCTTAGACAAAATATGGCCTAAAATCCTACCCTCATGGGCCAAGAATATGCATTTTTTAGGGTTCAAAGATACCCCAAATCTCCTGCATCTTTGAAACACTTGCCTTAGGTGAAAAAGGTGGTCTTCTACATTTTTGGAGAACACAGTGATGTCATCCAGATAGATCAACACTATTTTGTTGATTATCCCTTTGAATTCCATATCCATGGCTCTTTGGAAAGTAGCCCCAACATTAGACAGTCCAAATGGCATTTTTTTTGTATGCATAGGTGCCCCATTTGGTGGTGAAAGTAGTTTTGAATTAATCATCTTCTTTCACCATGATCTGGTTGTATCCTGAGTAGCCATCTAGGAGGGAGAACCTTTCTGACCCAGACACTACTTGCAAGATCTGCTCCATTGAAGGGAGTGGGTAGTGGTCTTTGAGGGAGGCTTTGTTCAAATCCCTGAAGTCAACACACAGCCTGATTTCTCCATTTTTCTTTATGACTGGGACCGAGATTTCAACCCAGCTTGAGTGTTTGATTGGAAATATGATGCTTGCCTCTATCAACTTGTTCAGCTCCTTCTTCATCAGAGGCTCTATATGTGGGTTGACTGGTCTTTGCTTCTTCCTGATGGGACTGAGCAGGTGGATCCAGTTCGATTATGTGTTGTGCTAGCTTTGGATTGAACCCTCTTAGGTCTTCATAACTCTAAGCAAACACATTAGGAAATTATTGGCAAAGTTGTATGAGTTCATACCTTTCTTACTCAGTGGCCACCTTGCCAATTTGAAGCATTTTTTTCTTCTCTAACTAGGGATTGAATCTGAATCTTCTCCTTTGATCTACATGTTAGCCTTCTCCTTTCTGAACTAATCATTCAGGATTGAAAATAGATTCCAGTGTCACTAAGCCTTTGGGAAGCTTGTTTGTATGCAACTGTACTATCTGATTCTTGTACTACTGCTCTAGTCTGCTCTGGTTTATAGCTGAGAATTCAGCTTCTTCTTATAGAAAGTTAATTATTTTTTTATCATTCTCAAACACCTACCAGCATGTATTATTATCTGGCACTGCTGGCCTCACAACCACATGGATATGTGGTTGTTCTTTGTCTCTTTTGATGTTGTCAACCACATCAAACGTTGCCTTGACTGTTGCAAGTCTGTCAGTAGCTTCATTCTTCTTCCTAGGTATGGACACAATACTGAAGGCCTCAAAATACTCCATGAGATCCCATACCCTACTCTTGTAGTTCTTGAGCAGGTCATTTTTTACAACATTTAGTCCTCTGACTTGATTAACAACCAGTTCACTGTCACTGAATACTTACAAGTTCTTGATTCCCAGCTTCCTTTCCCAATGAAGACCTTGGACTAAAGCCTCATATTCAATAGTGTTATTTGAGCAAGAAAACTAGAATCTGAAGGCTGAATAATATCTCATACCTCTGGGGGACACAATCATGGCTCCTCCTCTAGCTCCTTTTCTACTCCTTGAGCCATCAAAGAACAATTGCCATACCTCATTGTCATCCTTGTATTTATGTCTTGATTAGGGTAGGAAGAGGATGATTCTCTTCATGTAGATAGTAGACACCTAGTTCATATTCCTCCATCTCCTTATAGGGGTCAAAATCATGTTTTTTGTTGGCCCACTCATCTAGAGTCAAGTCTAGGATACATCCCACCTTGGTATTTGCTTCATTAGTGCTTAGGAGGTCTTCTTGATCAAAAGCTAAGAAATTGGCATTGATCGGGATAGGCACATAGGATTCAATATGATAATCAACAATAGGTTCAGATCTGATTGTGGCCTTCACTCCCCATACCTTGTCCTAAAGAGCATATATGACCAATCAACAGATAGGTAGCCTCCAATTTTGGCAGTGAAGTCCCTGGATAGACACAAGGCAAAATGTGGTGGCAAGTCTATGATTGCACATGTTTTGCAAGATAGTCACATTAGGGCAAGCATGTAGAGTGAGACTCAGATCCTTGATGATTCCCAAAGTAGTCACTGTTGTCCCATCTAATTGGACTACTCCTCTAGAGATGACCTCATATTGGAGACCCAACTAATCAGCTATTTGTTTGGGCATCACAGAACTACTGGCCCCAGAATCAATCATACAATTATGCACTAATTTGTCCCCAATAATCAGTGAGACATAGAAGGGAGGAGGTCTCAAGTTTTTACCTTGTTGTTCTCCATGGTTTCCTCCAGGTTGAACTACATTGGGAAGCACTCTTTCTTGCTGGTTAGGGGGTTGATTTGAACTTGACCAATTCTGCATGGTAGTCTGCAACAGATCCCTCTACCCTAGAATGGGCAGTGACTCCCATAGTGAAATGTTCACACTTGTCCTTTTCATCTGCTCAATAATATTGAATGAGCTATCTTTTTGCTTGCCCCTTCCCAGACACATTTCTTTCTTGCACATGGGTTGTTACAACCGGTGCCTGACTAGGTTTGGAAGGTGGTCTGGATTGGTTCAGCATGTTGGGAGTTACACTTGGAGCACCAGGACCTTGTGGAGTGATGGAAGGTTGAGGGTCACCTGAGTTCAGTGGTTGGCCTTCTCCAATATTTCTCCTTTTGGACCATGTGTTGGCAGCCACACCTTGAGGAGGGGACTGATTCATCCCACAGAAGTCTTCAGCCTACCAATTTACTAAGCATAGTTTCATTTTGGGGGCCACCTTGTTGAGCTCCTTATTGCTGACCTTCCTCTTGGCCAGGTTCTTGTGGCACCATACTGGTTTACACCATCAAGGCCTGATTTAGAGCACCATTAAAGCACGTTGATTGGTTATGTGGCTGATCGCATGGAAAGCACCAATCATATTCCTTGTGCCATATTGTTTTGTGTTGGGACTAATGCTCTTGATGTTGAAGTTGTGTTAGGATCATATGGCCTGAAAGGTTCTAGCAGCTTGGGGTTGTCCTTGGTTCTAGTTCTTGTTTACATTGTCTGAGGTGGTGGCCTATTCTACTTGATACTGGGGTCTAGCTTTATATTGAGCCTGGGGCTGGTATGGCCTGGAACTCTGAGCTTGTTGTCTTTTGATGGTCACTAGCTCATTCCCAAAGTTCCAAAGTTGCTTCATCACTTCCTGAAGCTCTTTAGAGGTATTAGATGATGAAGTGGAAGCTTCAGCTGAGATTTGACTCCTAGGGGTGGGTATAGGAGCTAATGTAGGCGCTTGGCTAGTATTTGGGCTTCCTAACTCAGGGTACAGAGGCATGGATGGCCTAGGAGTGATTTTTCCAGCTTGAATCAAATGGTTCTCAGCCCCTATGGAGAGGCTATAGGCTGCAAGTAATGTAGTGCCCCCATTGACCGAATCATCAAAGAAATATCATAATTTAAAGCCCTAAGAAATTATAAGAAGGCACCTTCATTAGTGGGCTTTATTGCTATTGGAATCCTATCCCAGGTCACTAGAATCTGAGGTTGAAGTCTGTCAGCGGCTCATTCAGGGCTCTCTTGATTGTTGTTAGTTGCTCCAACAAAGACAAGTTATCACCTTTTTCCCCAAACTGATTGTGAAGAGTCATACACAGCTGGTTCCAATTCTGGATAGAGCCTGCTTCAAGACTCCTAAACCATTGTGAATCTTTCCCTTTAAATGAAGAGGTGAGCAACTTGACTACAATGTCCATCTCATGGATCTCGTGGATTGTACAGACATTTGCAATATCTTGGACATGGTCACTAGGAGAAGTTTGATTTTCCCCAGTGAAATATGGGATGCTCTTTAATGCTGCAATCAAAACTAGGTTTTGTGCATTCAAGGCAAGTGGACTACTGCTGGTGAAGTTGACATATGGATTTGGTTGTGCCATTCTGATTGGCCTAAGAATCCTCGCAGACTGAAAGAAAGGCCTTGCAGGTGGAGGTGTTGACAAGGTTCTACTTGGTGGAGATGGAGACCTCTGAACTCTTCTTCCTCTCCTTTCTCTTCCTGGGGATAGATGCAAGTATTCAAATATACCTTATTTCCTTGCTCTAGACTAGGTTTTTCTCATGAATCTCCCAAGCTTGGGCTGCTAAAACCAGTAGATTTGTTTCTTTTGGAGTCGTCAGATGTATAATTTTAAGGCTTCTTAAAATCTAGAATCACAGCAAGTGTACATCAATCCTTACTGTAATAAGATGGAGACTTCTTAGTCCCACCTGGGCATGTAAAACTATTAACGCGAAATCACAGCACCCCCAAATGAGTTCTACAAGTCTACTTTTCTAAGGCAGAGTCATTTGGTGTGATTGCGTAACATTCAACTTTCCCCAAGGTGTGGAACCTTACAAAATGGGAAAGCTCTCCAGATTGAAGGTTGGCTCCTTATTCCTCTATTTAGGTGCATACGTAGAAACTTTTAGAGGATATTGTTCTTAATCCTAATCTAAATTTTACCAAGGAGACAGGGATAGAAGGAATACAAAAATTAAAACAAGGCTAAACTACGAGGTGATGCACCAAAGGAATGATGAACACTTATTTTGCTAATAGACACAAACCAACAAAATGCATACAATAAACAAGCACAGATAGCCAAATATATAATGGGAGACTAGATGAAAGCAAAAGAGACAAGAGAGGATCTAAAATCGATCACAGACGTGTTTTATTGCTCTGTAGATTGATACAGTCCATTACAAAGTAGCCAAGAGGTAGAAACGTAATGCAATTTTTGATCGAAGGCCTGAACCCCACAAATCCCTTTTCCTGAGAGGAGAAGGGAGCCTACAAAACAAATAATGTCCAACCCTTTACAATGAATCTTGCCCCCATATTTATAGATTCAACCTGGAAGAAGAAGAGAGAGAGAAGCGAGAAAAGAAGGTTGAAGCTCAACCACCGTTGTTAATGCCTCTGATGCAATCTCTCCCCAAATCCATCTTTACTGCATCAATCCTTGGTTTGGCACCTTGAAGGAAGAGGAAACGGCGAAACAGATCAAATATCATCTAGTTGTTAAGGTAAAAAGATCCTACATTGAAAGCCTGAAGACGTTTCCTCCATTTTTCTTCACCTATCCTCCTCAAAATTAAAGTTTCAAACCTCCATGGCATGGGTGAGGCCAAGATCTTTCCAATGGCATCAAATTTGCAATATTTCAAGCCCTAAGTTGGAAGATATGTCTCTTCAAAGTTTGTATCGGGTCTGTACAGGAGGGCAGGAAAATAGCTTGAAAAATGGGTCCTCTTTTGATATGGGACACATGGCAGCTAGATTAGAACAAAAATTGGGCCTACGGGTCTGCAATTTATCTTTTTCCCTCTCCTCCGATTCCCTACTTGGCTTTGACTTGGGCCCAAATGCTGAATTTTTCCTTTGGCAAAATTACGGGTCATTTTGCAACTTTTACCCCTTTTGATAACAAGGGGTAAAGAACCAACATTTTTCCCCGATGGTCTGCTTTCCTCTAGGACACATAGCTAGTTTGGCACTCGTTTAGAAACATTTTCTCTATTTACCCCTTGAATCATCGCCATACTGACACTTGGTATTCTCTGCTTATACCTTTATACTTAGCCAATGTTGAAGCCTTTTCTATCTAGCTTTTGACCTTGTTTCCTCTTATGTGGGATCTTGGTCGATCCAATATTTGGCACTGGGGTGAAATATGGGTAACATACACCACAAAATCTTTGGGTGCTCCTCTTGAGATCTAGATTTAGATAGTATATCATCTATGTAATCTTCCATGATGTTTATTATCATGTCATGAAAGATTATAGTCATTACCCTTTGATATATAGTGCCTACATTTTTTAGGGCCGAAGGGCATAACTTGGTAATAGAACGTTCCCCATGGGGTTGTGAAATTTGCCTTGTGTTGATCTTCCTCCACAATATTTATCTGATTATAACCTGAGAAGCCATCCATGAACGATAGCATTTAATGACCAGTAGTAGAATTGGTGATCATGTCGATGTTAAGTAGAGGAAATTCATCCTTGGGACAAGATTTGTTAATATCTCTAAAATATGTGCACACTCTGATACTGACTAGATTTTTCTGAACTGGTACCACATTAGAAATCCACTCTGAGTAGTCGATAAGCCTGATGAAGCCTAATTCTAATAAATTTTCTAGCCCTTCCTTTACCAGTAATGTTATGCAAGGATGCATCTTTTGGAGCTTTTGTTTGATGGGCTTGGCGTCTGGGTGCACAACGAGTTTGTGTACCACTAATACAGGATCAAGTCTTGGCATGTTGGCATAAGACCAAGTGAACATGTCTACATACTCTCTTAAGAGTCCTGTGAATGTTTTATGTTCTTTGGCTGAGAATGAAGCTCCCAACTTAACTATCCTTGGAAACTCCTATATGTCAATGTTAACATCTATTGTATATTCCACTAATATATTTGACTCATCCCCCATACATGTAGGATTGGGAGAGAGATTGAGAACATAGTAAAGTAGACATCCACATACACTGACATCGGTTCTACAGAAACCGATGTCAGTCAGGCTAACTGGCATCGACAGATAGGATCAGGTTCAAAATAGACAGCCAGTGGAATTGGTGTCGATACTCCTCAAACCGATGTCAGTAAGGCAACTGCAATTGGTTGACAGACAAAGGAACCATGGTCAGTCATAGAACCATGGTTAGTTACAAGTGACTGGTGTTGGTCACTAATAGAGAGTGACATAAATATGCAACAGGCACAAAATGAGCCCCAAACACCCCAGATCTCAGTGAGAAGGTCACAAAGAGTAAGTAGACCTCTAGAGATATTGTCACCTTCCTTTTCTTATTTATTATTGACTAATAGTGGTGAACCCAAAATCTTTGAAGAAGCAATGCAGGTAGATACCCATGAGCAATGGGAACATGGCATGGATGAGGAGATGGACTCCTTGGAACAAAATAAGACATGATATTTGGTCAATTTTCTAGCAAGTAAGAAAGCACTACATAACAAATGGGTTTACATAATCAGGGAAGAAGAGGGTGGATTGAAAAGGTACAAGGTGAGGCTTGTGGTAAGGGAATTTTCACTTAAAGTGGATATTGACTTTGATGATATTTTTTCTACTGTAGTTAATATGACTTCTATTCATACTATTCAATGTTTGGCTGTAACAAAATATTTGCATTTAAAACAGCTTGATGTTAAGACATCTTTTCTTCATTGTGATTTGGAGGAAGATATTTATGTGCAGTAGTTGCTTGGTTATGAGGTCAAGGGTAAGGAGAAATTAGTGTGCAAATTGAAAAAGATCCTATATGGGCTCAAGCAAGCTCTAAGGTAATGGTATTTGATATTTGATAGTTTTATGCATGATCATGGTTATATAAGATGTGAATCTGACCATTGTGTTTATTTTAAGAAGCTTGAAAATGGGAGCTATGTTATTTTGTTATTGTATGTGGATGATATGTTGATTGCAGGATTTATTATGCAGGACATTAGTAAACTTAAAGAAAGGTTAGCTCACACATTTGCAATGAAGGATTTGGGAGTTACAAAGAAAATCCTTGGCATGCAAATTCACTGAGATAGGAAAAACAAGAGGTTGTATTTGTCTCAAGAAGCTTATATCAATAAGGTGTTGGAAGGTTTAACATGAAAAATTCAAAACCTGTTAGTACACCTATGGCTGGACACTTCAAATTGAGAAAAGATTAGTGTCCTTCATCACATGAGGAGGTTGAGTACATGGCATGTGTTCCCTATGCTTCAACAATAGGGAGTCTTATGTATGCCATGGTTTGTACTAGACTAGACATTACACGAGCAGTGGGAGTTGTGAGCAGGTTTATGGCTATTCCAGGTAAAAAACATTAGAAATCAATACAATTGATTCTCAGGTACTTTAGAGGGACATCTAGCATGAATTTATGTTATGGAGGGTCAGATACTTCTTTATGCGGCTATGTTGATTCAGATATGGCTAGAGATTTGGATGGTAGGAGGAGCACCACTGGATATGTTTTCACAGAAAGTGGAATGACAGTTAGTTGGATTTCAAGATCGTAGAAAGTTGTGGCTTTATCTACTATAGAGGCATAGTATGTTGCAGCTACAAAAACTAGCAAGGAGATGATATGGATAATCAAGTTCATGAAAGAATTGGGTAAGGAGCAAGAGAATTGCTGATTATACAATGATAGTCAGAGTGTGCTCCATCTGGAAAAGAATTTAGGATTTTGTTCAAGAATGAAACACATTCAGTTGAGGTATCACTTCATACGGAAGGTGTTGGAGGATGGGAAGATGGAGTTAGAGAAAATCCATATGGATGATAACCCTGCGGATATGCTGACGAAGCCATTGGTAAGGGAGAAGTTGGAGCTTCACTCCAATTCTTTTGGTCTTCTAGTTTGAGACTTGAAGAGGACGAAATGGGCCAAGGAAAAGGAACCAAGGATGGTGATGCATAGTACAGTGCAACAATTAATCTCCAAGTGGGATATTGTTAAGTGTGGAGCTTAATTGCTTCACAAGAAGCTTACTTTTACGTGTTGTTGGTTTTGATAGTGACTGAAATCAGTCAAGGGGAAACTGGCATTGGTTAAGAAGTGATTGTATTTGGTCAGGAAGGAACCAACATCAGTCACCTATGCGATGGTGATTTTTTATTTAAACGAGAATTAGTATAAATTTCTTGCTTTAAAGATGATTTATTGATTGTAAAAGTATAGTTAGCTGCCCAGAATAGTTATATATGCATGTATGCATTACATGAGGGTATGAGAGAAGAAAATAGTAATTGTTTTGCATGTTAGTTTTCTTGGTGAGCAAGAAAGAGTAGCTGAGTGAGAGAAAAACATTGAACATCCTATGAGGTGTTGGAAGACAACAGATCTTCATTGTATTTCCTCTGTAAAGCACTAAATAATAATATTGGCCATTTTTTGGTGGATGTAGCCCACACTAGGTGAACAACATTAAATCTAGTATATTTCAGCATTCTTTGCTTATATGCTTTATCTGATTATAGATCTGTGCAACATTGTTATATGGTTTAACCCCAACACCTCTCATGTGCTGAATTGGCAGATAAATTCTCCAACTAAGTGGCCATAATTTTTATCTACACCTCAAGAAAAGGGATCACCCTTGTATCAACACTTCCAACTGCTTATACACATAATGCTTCTTCTAAGGCTTCGTGTGCATCAGTGAATATCTTGTGTGATAATGCTCCCCAGAATAGTGTCAACAAGCCTCCAAAAAATCACTGTGCATGTTGGATTTGATGTATATCATAGGATAGTTTAGACAATAAAGTCTTAAAATGTGCATCATATTCTCCAAAACTCTCTAAAAATACTTTTTTGATATCTTTAAGTGTGTTAATACTTTGCTGCTTGAACTCAGGGATATGAAACTCAGCTAAAAAGGTAGTGCGGAATGCATCATAATTAACTACAATCTGATGTGGATCATATTTCATTAACCAACTTTGTGCATGCCCTTGAAGTTTGGAGGTAAATTGACTTTCCTTCCTATTAGGATCTATTATTCCCTTATCTCACCATAATAACTCACACTTATGCACATGTTTATCTACATCTTCCACACCTCTATACTCTAGAAAGTGAAGAGACATCTCAAAGAAGATATGATGCGTCTGTTGATGTGGTTATTGAGGTTGTAATGGTTGTTGTGGCCCTTGTCCTGGAGTGAGGCTAGATCATAAACTTGATCCTCCACTAGGATTTCCTCTGCATGGTGGTTGTTATGAACCTTCTGAGCCTCCTATCGTGACTTGGGGGAATGTAGCTGAACTTCTTTACATCCCAATAGTTGTGTTAAACTGCATGTAAATTATCTATCATATAACACTACCAAGTGATGAGGGTCGTCAATCCTCATCATTAAGAATGTCAATCCGGGTTGGTGTCTGAAGGCTATATGCATTAAGAGAAGAATATATTGGAAATCAACTCTTTTAAACAGAAACTAAACTCATATAAAATAAATCACATTTGCGAAAATTAAAAGGCACACTTGTAGAAATAAAGTTTGCATGAAAGAAACATAGTTACATGAATTGAAAGGCACACTTGCAGAAATAAAGTTTGCATGAAAGAAACACACTTACATGAATTGAAATGCACATTTGAAGAAATAAAGGCACACTTGCATAAATTGAAATTGTTGAATTGAAAATAAAGGAAAGAGGAAAGGACACCTGCAAGTTCACAAAAGAAATTACATAACATAAAAAAAACATAAATTTACAACAAAAGGAAAATTTCAGAAATAAAGTAATAAACATTAACACATTGATCCATCTTCCATGGAATGAGTGGCTAACTCATTCCTTGTAAGAGGATTTAATTCATACTTTTAATTTAGAATTTTAAAAAAATCTTTACTTCCATTGATTGGAAAGAAAGAACAGATCTTGATTACTTGGAGAAAAGAATTACATATCTCAATGTGGAAGGTTGCATTTATAATTCATGCATCCAGCCAACTCCTTATTTTAGGAAATACAATATAATATTATCTTTATTCTAATCCTAACAACTAAGATCTCCATCTCCACAAAATATGGAGAGAGATATATTATTGACGTCAAATCTTATCTTGCTTATTTTAGGAAGATTTGCTCCAAAAATCTTCTCCTTGCTTTTCGGTAACAAGAATCGTAATGATTTTATTCTTCCTACATTATTGGAAGGAGAATGTTTCCTCAAAATATGATTTTTGACCAAATACCTTTATCCCATATTTTCCATTTGACTTTGTTGTTTTTTACTGTGGAACTTTTGACACTTGTCTGATACGCTTTTTCCCTCGGACTACAGTTCACGAAAAGTTATATTTATTTTCATTGGTAAAAACATTGTTACAAATATGAATGTAGGTTTTTGTTAAAACACAGAACTATGAACAAAAACCTCTCTCATATTTTCCGTTTGACTTTTTTTTTTCTGTTTAAGGAACTTTTAGCACTCACCTGATACACTTTTCCTCAGACTGCAGTCTCATTAAATGTTAGATATCTCTGCATTGGTAAACCTTGTAGTAAATTCTCAATGAGATTTTTCTTAAACACATTTATCTGAACAAAAACCTCTCTCAAAGTTTTCCATTTGAATTTTCTAGTTTCTATTTATGGAACTTTTAGTGCTCATCTAATACACTTTTCCTCAGAGTACAACTCACTAAAATTTAGATTTATCTTCATTGGTAAAAACCTGTAGCAAATCGGAATAATGTTTCTATTAAACATATTTCTATGAACAAAAACATCTCTTCATATTTATCCATTTGACTCTCTGAGTTATTCACAGTCCCCTTAAAAATTGTCATTCTGTTGAGGTAAGTTCTCTAACTAAAGTTGTCATTCCTTTTATGCAAGTTTCGGAACTAAATCTGCAAGTTCCGGAACTAACTCTGATTTTTTCCATGAATTAAAAGTTCCAAAACTAACTTTCATTCAATTGATACGAGTTTCTAGAACTAACTCTGTGAGTTCCGGAACTAAACCTGCAAGTTCTGGAACAAACTCTGTGAGTTCCGAAACTAACTCTGCGTGTTCCGAAAGTAACTCTGCGAGTTTTGCAGCTAACTTAAAACAACTATAACTTTTGCATATGATCTCAGATTGAGATGATTATTTTGTTTGAACTTGCATAATTTTTCAAGAGGAATCTGAATATGAAATCAGATTTGATTTTAAAGGTAATTTTCATGATCAATTCCACTTTTCTCAATACTAGCATTATCTTTCGTTTATGGCTATGTATACACAAGACTTTGCATATTTTCCCAAATAATCAATAAGATTAGTCAACAAGAACAGATAACGAAATATTTCTAAAGAATGAATAAGATATATATCCTATAATATATCTTATGCAAAACTATAATTTTGTAGATTACATTTAAATCCACTTTCAAAGGTAACTTAGAAGGAAAAAATAATGGTAATTTATGGCCAATTTATGGCCTCATCACCAAGGGTACTACTTCCAATGGGTAGCGTGCAACTAATTTTTTCCTAACGACATGCCTACCAAATTGGTCCCAAACAATATTTTTCCAAAAATGGGTTCTTGTTACGCTGTCATATGCACGTCCTTGATCTGCTATGCTTCCTAAGATGATATCAATATGTCTAATTATATATCCAACCCAACGTGGTGATTCTTGATTGCCTTCCTGCTCACCTTCACTACGATTATATTCTACAAAAAAGTCCAGTCCCAAACACCTTACGCAAGGGATAGGGGTCTAGGAAGGGTTAAATGCACACCACTGATTCTCAATATCTCCTCAAACATACTCACATCAAATGTTGAAGGGGATCTCTTACTACATTTTCTCAATGTAGAGAGGACTTGATCCTAGATTCCCCTCACCTTCTACAGGGTTTTCATCACTTTCGTCAGTCATCAATCTTCTCTAGCTCAGTCCTTCATCAAATTCCCTCTATCGTACATCACTATATCTGAACCGTCTCTCTTCCCTCTCTTTCTTCCGCTTGGACTGATGTCATCTTTCCAAAACCTATTTCCTTCCCCTACGTCTAATGGGGTTTTAGCCTGTCATCGATAAGTTCTCCATTCCAAGTTCAATCATCAAGATCTTAATTGCTAAAGGTAGCACACATATGTATGATCCTCTTGGTTTGCGTAATAACTAAAACTCTACTTCCTTAGGGCACAAATATGTCAAAATTATGTACTCCAAATTATAATTATGTATCACACCTTCCCACCGGTGATCCATAGATCTTTTCCAAGGTTCATCCAAATTAGCTAGCACTTGATAGTTTTCCTAGCTCCACAATTACTTTCTCCCAAGCCGGACACCCTTGTTTTGTGTGTATGTTACCAACCACTCATACAACTCTACTAGGAAGAAGTTGAAGAACATCTCATAGACATAATCATAGAGGTTTTCTTCCACCCACTTGGGTGCATCAAATTCAGGTCCAGTGCTATACCTCTGAGAATACGTGTCATGGCCATCATACACCCATATCTAAATGTTCTCCAAAAATAATCAAAACGTCATGTGTATGTAACATCCTGATGAATAGATTGAAAAGAGGTCTTGACAATGGAACCAAAATGTAGCCTTTTATTTTACCAAATTGAGCTAGGCTTGTTGACACTTCATCCACACAAGTTCAGAAGCTCACCCAAAGCACGTGCAACCACCAGATACCTCCTTTGTTTACTTATCAAGATGTTAGGCATGAATAATCATCATAACCATTCATGCAATAAGATACATCATTGCATAACAATTATGGCAACACATATAATAAGGTTATCCTTCATAGATAATGACTAATAAGATTTGAATACCCATCATGTCATGTTTAAACATAGCCACCTTAGCTACACAAACACAATTATCCATTGCAAAACATAATTGATTACATAATGAGAGTTTTTATTACATCCCAAAATGGTTACAACCAGGTGTTGAACCATGCACACATACAAAATTCAGAAGTTACATACTCAGTTAAAACTCAACACTACTAGAACTAGTAAATACAATAGTCAATCACCCATTTATACATGGTGGGGACTTTCCTTCACTATTTACATGTAATTATTAATAATAGAATTGCTCTAATAATAACCTGCATGTTTTTTCAACTTGTCTTAACAATAGATCAAGTTATAAATAGCTTTCTTTAATCATGCTTTAATTCCTTTGATTAAAAAGCCACCATGTGTTGCCTTTATCTTTATCTGCATGTGTTGTTTCCTATTTATATTCCTTGCATGTGCCTCACATCATCATGCTTTTTCCTATTTTCAATAAATGCTCCAAAATTGGCTAAATCTCGAATGTTTTGCATACACACGAAATCTTGTGTGCTAACATATTCTTATGCATGACGTGCACCTCCACATATTTCCCTACTTACTTCCCTTATTTTTCATGCACTTCCTTGTAGTTATTCAAACATGTGTGATACTTTTTATATGTTGTGTGTGTCCTCCTATGTGTGGCCCTTCACGCATAACTGACACTTAGTCATTTCTACGACCAATATCCACTTTACACTTTCTTACATATAAGTATTATTGTTCAAATATTTACTATTTTACTTTCTCTTACCTCATTTAATCAGCACAAACGTCATGCCATACTATTTATTACTTTAACATACTAATGGGTACTTCATGTGTAGTATAGGTTTTGCAGGTTACTTCTACAAAAAATCAATTTCATATTATGGCTTGTCTCTTATTTTACATATTTGATCCATGCTTTCACTTGTTTTTGATAAATGCCCTATGTTACTTTTTTGTTTCTTATTGGACTTGAGTGCCTTGATTGTCTTACGAAATCCTAAGTGGTGTATCATGTATACGGCATATTTTTTCCATGAATATTCTACTTGCGTGTCTTTGCATGATTTCACTTACATATATTACGTTATTTTTCTAGTGCTCATTCACTAACACTTATCTAGCTTTTCTATTATACTATTATATATGTGTCATGGTATACACCATGCACACTCCCATTTTCTCCCCTGCAATAATCCTAAAACACATGTGCACATCAGCTATAGGTCCTCTTTTTTTGGGTCACATTCACATTGCTCTATATCACATGTCCCAAACAAGGGGGAAACCATTGAATGATATTTCTTCCTCACAACATATCACAACCAATAAATAAAATAAAAAGTACATAATCAAACATTACAGATGTTCAAATAATGGTGAAGGTACAGGCACAGATTGTCATGAACAAAATTATCTTCTATTCAACATAGATCATGAGAACATTACAAAGGCTATTTATATAGCCATTAAGATACTAGAATAACCTCCTTAGAAGTAGGATCTAATAACTTGAGATATTCACGAGTAATAACAACTAACAATTAATATTGTTATAACTATATAACAATACAATATATAATTATGAATTACTACAGCAAAACATTAATTATCGTGAGCACTATCATAGGATTTCCTAACGTTCACCCCCTTAGTGTGAACATGGGTAAAACCTACCTTTTACTTGTACCTTCTTTCATGATTAGGTGATTTTTTACTGCAGGATGATCACAAACCCATCATATGGTTTTCAAATGGTTAACCATAGACCGAAAATGGTGGTTTTTAATTAGAGTACCAAAAACCAAAAATGAAGGTTTTCAAGTGGTTTACCTACAAACACATCATGATATGCCAAGTACTATTATCAGCCCTCATCACATTTCATTGTAGGGAATAATATAGGAAAGTATTCTCACACAATACAAACTGAAAACTGGAAATGGAACATTGGATCATATTCCCCCCCTCAATGTGAAATTTCCACTTATTCAAACAAGAACACTACAAATTGAAGACACTGAAACTGAAATTCTAAAAAACACAACGGAAAGCATACTATAAAAACTAAAAGTAAATAATCACAACACAAAAAATGTCACCACAGCTGATATATGGCCTCGTCGTTGGTAACTGATGAGAGGTCGTTGATTGACCTCTAACCTCCATTTGCCTCTGTTATCCAGTGTCATGTTGCTAAACTCAGTGAATTTGTATTTTGAGGCTCAATGGTTGTCAGGGACATTGGGTAACACTAAAAGTATGTCCGTAAGATAATTTTTTTATTTTATTTTATAGAATTTTATTTTTCGACACTTTGGACTATTGAAAAACAAAAAATGACAACTTTGAGACCCTTAATGACACAAATACTTTTATTTTGATGACTCAACTATGTGGATACTTTAGAAGCCTTTTGATAATGACTTATTTGGACTATTGATGACTTTTATGAAAAACTCTAAATGACGACAAATACATAATTTTTATAATAACAAATAACTCAATGACTATATACCACACCCAAAAAAAACTCAATATTGACTCTTGAAAAATAAAAATTCAAATTTTAATGGATTTAGCTGTAGACAAATGCTACACAATATAACTAATGTGGAATCTCTAGTAATAATAATCTTGACTTTAAAATGGTTTTAAGTGACTTTTAAACTAAGACTATAAAAGAAACATAAAAAAATAATTTGATGGAATAACAATGAAAGGAAATAAAGATAAGGTATTTGACCTCACAAAGGAATGGATGCATAAACTAAGGATATATGAGCTCAACACACACGGCTTATATCACCTTGTATTCAAAATGCCGGAAAATCTTAGCTGCGTCGAGCAACCACTTCAATTTATTTGTATCTACCAAATTTGCTTCATGGACATCACCTTGATCTTTAGATAGGTGGTTTATATATTCAAGCATAGCTTCTGATGAAATCAAATTTCACCCAAAAATAAATTCAGCTATCTATGAGCTCTCAAGTTCTTTCCAAAGTTCTAGCTCACCGTTAATGCGGGTAGATGGGTGCAAAACACATAAATGTATCGACCTCACTATATGAACACGGTACCTATTTCCACATGGCAATATTTTTAAATAGGGAGTGCCAATCTTTATTTGATGATCAATGATGGAATACACCCCTGAAAATCTTCAAATAGTGAAATAGTGAGACACTTTGTAGTATGTTGTATATTGCATAGGTGTCAATTAGTTTTTCCACTTTCTAAATACAACTCATGTATCTCTAAAGTGGATGTGAGCAGATATTCCATATCAATAAATGATAGATAACCGAATGAATAGAACACCCAATTGATTGATAGTGCCACTAAAATTCAAGCAGTGATGAGGAGATCAATGTGAAGTAGGCCAAAAATAAGAATGTTATGTGTGAAATTACATAGCTGGTTGTTTCTCTCTCAAGCGCTTGCTATGCAAATTTCTATTTTTGCATTTTTTTCCCTTTCACAGAACATTGACACTCCCCTTTACACCTTCTTTGATCCATGATGCAATGATAAGAAATAACATTACCCCAACTATATGTAAAAAAAATATGTATTTGACTAAATCACTTCCCAAAGGACTCTCATGGTGATAAATCCTGCTCTGATACCAGATGAAGGTACAGGCACAGATTATCATGAACAAAATTATCTTCTATTCAGCATATATCATGAGAACATTAAAAAGGATATTATATATCCATAGAGACAGTAGAACAACCTCCTTAGAAGTAGGATCTAATAACCTAGGATAGTCACAGGTAATAACAACTAACAATTTATTGACTAATATAACAATATAATATCTAATTACTAATTACTACAGTTAAAACATTAATTACTGTGAGCACTAACATATGATTTCCTAGCAAATGGCTGAAAATAGACTTGGGTTAGGAAATACATAGGGAGAAAATCATACGATAGGGATCATAGTGTATGGATGTTATGGACCATTCTATATGCTTACATCCTTGAGAAGATTCAATAAATTTCTCATTTAGTATAATTTCTCAGTAACATTTGCAATGTTTTTCTTAGGTTTAATTACATAATTCATGGTACATGTCATATCATGGTTACACCAAGGGTACATGTAATTTGGAATTTCCATGGTACATTGTTTCATCATTTACAAATCAATTAGGTTTGTGTTCATCTGTAATGACACTTAGTTGTGGGGTCTTAGGAAGTGTCGAGGGTGATTGCTATTTTTGTAGGCTTGAATTTTCATTTCCCATATTTTGTGGAGGGATGAGGAGAAACAAGAATGCTATAGTTCTCTTCACCATGTGCGATGTATTTGCACTTCTTTATATTCTCCTTCACACATTTCTCTTGGGTACTGATCACCCTCAAGTTTTTTCAACCAGCTCTAATACAAATTTTAACAAATCTCCAGGGGAAACGGTAGCAGGATTATTCTCTCCCCCGTCTCACACATAACAAGCAGGTGTACACTTTTCTTTCCTGTGATTTTTAATTCTTACATATTTCTATTTTTCACATCAAGTTCAAACTTTTCAAATTAAAGTTTTATTTCCTATACTATTGACATTGATTGTACTCTTTTCTTTATAGGTATACATACTAACAAAAAAAAACACAATTGGAACAAAGAAAAATTCCTAGCATAATCACAAGGTGCTATGAGAAAATACAAAGTGTGTCTACACACTCAGATGAATTTTCCTTTATTCACACAATATTGAATTCCATACTTAAAGGGGGGAAATGTAGACACTCATTTTTTAAAATCACATCCTCCAACAACAAAAATTTTACAATTCCTTTGCACTATTCCAAACCTTGTCCAACTTAACAATTATCTTATCCTTAGCTATATCTCACTCATTATCAATTACACACATAACCTTTATATACGCACAACCACCATATATCTCACTCATTATCAATTACACACATAACCTATATATACGCGCAACCACCATATTACTTAGTTAAATCAAGTATATACCCTCACACATTGTAATCTTAACTTTTAGATCACTCACACAACCATCTCAAACCATATCAGATAGAGAGGTTCATAGTGTTTGTATGTTGTGGGCCAACTTAGCCACTTTTTTCCCATCCTCCTCTAACAACACTTTTTCTAGTTATAATTCCTTTGGGTCATTCCTATTCAGCCTTATTCAAGGTTTCCAGATCTGGAACACATATATAAGCTAGTCATTTCATTCATTACCAAGTATGAGATCACACATAATTGACACCCAAGATCCTCATGATCATACACTAAAATCAAGCATAAGCAAGGCTATTTCAAGACTCCTTTGACATCCATATACTCTACATACTCTTTTTAGGTTAGTCATCCATTTAGATCTATAAAGATAAGGAACATATCATCACTCCAAGTCAAGCAAGGGAAAAATTGTAAGTACAATCATATTTTTTAAGATCATGATTATCTATTTAGTTGCATACATATTAGAGATCATGTGCTAGGTGAGAGTGACATGTGGTTTGAGCCCTCTTCTAAGTAGTGGCAACATTTTTGGTGCACAGGGGTGCCCATAAACCACCTAATGTTTGTTTTTCAGGAATTTTTGGCTATATATAGTTTTGAAGGATCAATCAGTTGCACAACGAGCATTGTATAGTTTCAGAGGTCCACATCTCAGACATAAGTATCTTTGAATACAATGTAAATACATAAAATATAATAGGAGTAGAGGAAAAAATTAGCTGGAGGGCAAGAAGCATACAGAAAGGTCCATAATGGGGGTACACTTTGGACCATGCCATCTTTTTTTGGTCTGTGGAGTAGTTCAACATATGGTTTCAAACAACGAGGCTTTGTTAGGTCATTTCCATCTTGTTTTAGTCGTCAGATCAACCCAAATCATCACGTAGATTATGAGATTCATATAACTCGTCTTCTCTCTCTCTCTCTCATTGCAAGTTATTTATTTATCTTTCATTATATATCATTACTTATCATTGTGTATCATTTTTCAATGGCTATTCCTGATATTGCTACAGTTAGTATTATTAACTAGTTAATTAGGATAATCTACCATTATTTTACTACCTCTAGAGATATATTAACCAATTTAGGTTAAATCATTAGGAAATGAATTACTTTCTTAAATAAAAAATATACCTGAATGTGTAAACACATTTTGTACTTACTCAATTCTATTCATTATTTGAGATGTTTGACATGGTTGTAAGGATCTACATGTGAAAAATTACAACATGCAGTGTAGTAAATGCTTTTATATATAGAATTAAACTTTAACCTTACATTGAAATTAAAATTAAAATTCAAAAATTGAAAGAGGAACAAAGCATTGAAGTAATACACATTTTTTCCTTGTTAAAGGATAATATTACTATTTTAAGAACTTTGAGAGAGGGGTTAGAACTACTCCTTTGGAGGATGGTGGTGACTAGTCCCCTGATTTGGAGAAGTGTTCATAGCCATAAAGGGAATTGGGTGTGTCAGCACACCAAATAATAGAATAAGTTTGAGCTTCTAGATAGCTCAACTTCCTTCAAATTAGGGTGATAGGAAGGGTGTCACAAGGTATATAACCACCCCCAAAACCTTCAACCCATGGAGCAACACCACTACATATGGATCTAAGCCCCAAAATGTGATAAACACATATAAATCCAAAAGAATAATTTAGATTCATTTCTCCCCATTGTGGATTGTTTGGGTTCCAATGTGTCCAATTGTGAAAATATGTATGGAATGAATCATGTCCATTCCCCCACATAATGTATTGTAAAAATTACTTGGATTCCAATATTTAGACTGTGCAAAGTAAAATGGAATGAAGTAAATGCATTCCCCCCCACAATGCACCAAAATGTAGAGAAAAAATACTTTGAACTATATATCTACTAATGAATCTATATCAATAACCTATAAAATCTTATATGTCCCTAAATATTATCCATTGGATGTCAAAAATATTCCTAGGGTAGTATCATTCATTCAAGATAGTAACATATATTGGTTTCCACCCCCCCTATTGGATAGTTATTTCTAGAGTGAAGCTTTATGCAATGCTATATTCTATTCCACTATATTCTAAAGTTTGAAATTTATTTCAGTGCCTAAACTACATTAATATTCATGTGATAACCCCACTTAATTCCCCTTATTTTGAGGTGAGTGAGATGTACTCAACTCAAAATAGTTGAAGTATGTCCTTATTATATATACCATGTAGTCATCATTGGATCACATAGAATATAATGCAGGTGGTAACCATCTATAACCATGACCTAAAATGTATTTCGTGGTAGAAATGATGGCACAAAGATATATCATACACAACAAACCATACAAGTATGCATGATTACACCTACGGAAAAAAATGTGGGGATAAAAAGATTTCCTTTACTTACTCAAACTCCAAATTTAGGTAATAAATATGATGTATATTTAGATTATTAATTAAACACTAGCATTCATATTAGAATATAAATGTATAGAAAATACAGTAAAATTAACATTAACATTAAGATAGATCAATTAAAACATGTGCCAAATACAGTAAAACATGAAAAGATGAGTGCATTTTGCTATTGCACTTTCTCGAAAGCTAATATAAGTGTAACAGAGTGGTGAACTAGTTAGAAATATCATGTACATGCTTCATATCTTATTATATATGTATAGTATGATGGGATGAAATAATTATTTACAGATTGGATGGTTTGATAGGTCCATCCTTATCTAGTGGTTCTGTTTATGATGATAATGAAGCTCTGTAATTTGTTTTTCTTCTACAACTGAATGTAATATACTTCATTGAGAGACATTATGTCTAAAAATGTGTGAAAGCATTTGTAATTATTCAAAATTCCCCCCAAAATATTAACCATGGGTAAAGCCCCTATAAAATGTTTAGTGTTTGAGTTGAAGTACAATTTTTACACCATCTACATTAGCACTATTATGAAGAGGCCTCAAAATCTATGTAGTTCACCACCATGTAATTTTTTTATGGAATCAACTATATTTCATAACATGATCACTTGATAATGTTTTATAATGGCTTACATTCTTGTGTTTAATATGTTATAATGTTTTCTGCATGATAGTTAGGTTGACTAGACATCTTTATAATGATGTGATATTTTTTATGGGTGAATAAACAATGTAATGAGGATATACTAATTTATATTAGGACTAGTGATATAGTAATTAGGCTTGTAAATATTCATGCAAGTCATGACTTAGGGATCAATACATTATTGACATTATCAAGTGATAAACTACTAAATCTAGATGTCTACTTTTATCACCACTTTATGCTAGGAAATAAAATTTACTTTCTTAAAGGAAAATATATGCGAGTGTGTTAAAATTTTTTTTCTCTTTGTTATATTTTCTTTATTTATTGATATGTTTGAGGTTTTTTCAAGATCCCAATATGAAAACTTGAAGCATATAGTGTATTCAATGTTTTTATAGAAATAACCGAACTTAAATCCTATATTTAAATTGAATGTGAAACTAAAAATTGAAAAAGATCAAAGCATGGAAAAGAATACACATATTTTCCTTATCAAAAGGAGGAATTTACTATTTGAAGTTATTAGAGAGAGGGATTATAATTGTGCCATTAGAGGATTAAGGGTGATCAGTCTCTAGTTTTGAGAATTTGTCTAAACCACGAAGGGAATTAGGTATCCTAATGCATCATATAATGGAAGGAGGTAGAGAATTTGGCTAGCCTATATTCCTTCAAGAGAGATATAAAGGGGAAGGATGGTACAAGTCATATATTTGACCTAGAAACCATTAGACCCACAAAACCACACCATTGTAGACATAATCTAGGTCCTAAATGTGAAAAACTCATGCAAGGTCGAAAGATAAATTTAGAATCATACCCCATCACCATGCATTATATGGGTCCCAATGTGTCAAATGTGTAAATCCATAAGGAAATGAATCGTGCTTATGCATCCACACTATATATTATAAATATTTTTATGCATTTTAAGATTTTTTTTTCTTATGATCCCTAGGGAGAAGGACCTATCCTGTAAAAAAGCTTTCTAAACCAGTCCATGATATTTACAATCATTTATGGACTCTCGGGAAAATTATAGGCACATTATCGTGCATCCACATATCAAATTATAGATTAATACATATATATTAAATACTATTTACAAATATTCCCCCAAAATTTGAGCAAAAACTAGAGACCAAGCATACTGAGACATTAAGAGATAGACAACTCAAGCCACAGCACAAAAACAAAACCACCATCAATGCTCAGAACTCCATGACGACATTGGAAGGCTTCTCGTCTAGAATTTTCACCTCAGACTCTCTTTGGGGGTGGCGAGGAGGAGGGAGAATGAGCAACACAACATATAAGGAATATCCACTTTGGCTTTCAAGAAGCTTGAGACCTTGATTTTCAGAGACAGCCTCCAAACCATAGGAAAGAGCCCTAAATCCTATGAGCCATAACATGAATATGATATTGCATGATGCCCAACCTTTCCTCCAAATACTTAAGTTGTTTTTGCAGAATGAATTGGCCCAACAAATTTGACAGAATATTCATAACACTCAAACCATGAGCTACTTCAAAGACATTTTGAAAGCCAATAGACTGGTTAGTATCTAGCATGAGCTTTCACATCTTATTGCAGATGTCAACCTCTTCATCCTCTACTTCAAAACTCTCCACCACTATCCAAACCTTCTCCAACCAGAAGCACATCGTAACATTTTTTACTATCTCACTCATCTAATCAGTGAAGGATTCCCCAAGGACTCCCCAGTTTGAGTACAATGCCTCTTTTTACTAGGCCCCATAGCTAGACCCTCCTATGATGCCATGTTGATAAAAAATAAGTGAATCCAAACCAAAAGGGAAGAAGAACCAATAGACATGGAAAGAATAAGACATGAGGGATGAACATCACCTCACCATTGGCCAGCCTTAAATATGTACACCTCTACCCAAATCAATAAAAAATTGTACATGTAAGAACCTTAAATCTCTACCAAAATCTTTCAACTCAATCGACACAACTCCAAGAGGTAAGGAAATAATTATAAGGTGGCCTTCACAATCATTTACCCCTCTAACCAATGTCATTCGTGTGTCACCTATCAAAAGAGCCTAAATATCATTGGGGAAGCCTGAATCCCAATATTGGGAAATTAATTGAAGATTATCCCATGATCCAACCCCTATATTTGCTAGACAATATGCCACCTTATTTGCTTCCCTCATTATGTGCAAAAAATTTTACTTCTGAGAATGAAGGAAAAAATGCCTTAATATTCGAACAAATAGACTTCAAACTCCAGGCCTTAGGGGAATTCCCTTGAGCCATATTAATGATATCCATAAAATCCCATTCAATCCAAATGCGATGCCAATTCTTCTTCTTTGCTTCTAGCATGCCAAAGAGAAGATCCATTCCTTCCATAAAGTTATTAGAATATACGCCACATTCAAAATCCAAAGCCAAAATAGGTTGTCAATCATAGTTCCTGAAGATACATCCACCCCTTGCATTACTTGGATTGCCTTTGGAGGATCCATAAAAATTTAGCTTGATCTATCCCTCAGAAGGAGGTTTCTACCTTATGTTGGTTGGATATTTTGTCAAACCAAAATATGAGGTTCAACCACAGTACATGGGATTAAATCCCTCCTCAAAGACAGGTGAGGCTGCCTGTTTATTGCTAATCTAAAACACAGTAAATAATATATACAATATTCACACTAATCTAACCATTGGGGGTTGGGATGAAATCCCGAAATCCACATTCACACGATTCAAGAATATTGCTTTCGTAAATGAAATAGGTTAGAAACTGTTACAGTGAAAGAAGCACGGTAGAAAGGAAATGGGAGAAACGTATTTTCTTTCGAGTAAACACAGAGCACGAAATAATCATACGAGTTTTAGATCACAGATGTAATGTCTGAGATAATTAGAAACACTGAGATTCATGAACATAAGAACACTGTCTTAAATAAGATATATTTCACAACACAAAGTCTGTAAAACAATATCAACTCCTATTCTTCAAAATGATTGAAAGAAAACACAAAGTTTTTCTCCTTTCCAATAGCCTCTTAATGCTCCAAAAATTCTCGACCCTTTGGAATGCACAGGCATCCCTTATTTATAACAAAAGGAACTAGAGATAAAACAGGACAGATCCTAAAAAATAGCATGTTAACCGGAGTTCAGTTTTGCATGATTCTCACGCAGGAGATCAAGTCAAAGTATGAATCAAAAATATGACAAAACGGAAATAAAAAAGACATGTCAATCTAAAAATAGAAATGACATGTGACGTTGGGACTTAATCCGAATCATCATCTTTTGCTCCTTTCTCTTTTTCTTCCTCCAGCTGAGACTGTTTGTTCTGAAATTCCTGGAACTTCTGAATAATGCCTTGCATTTCATTCTCATCAGGTGCGGTGGAATGATCATTCCACATTTCGCAGGTCTCATGAATATCACTGGCACTGCCGGGAAGCTTTTTCAATCTTTTGCTGAGCTTTCTTAAGGCCTCCAACGTATGTTCAATCCTTACAAACTGACCAATGACTTCAAGGTCAAATCCGTGTACAGGTTCATGCTGAACAGATTCTTGGACTTGTTTGAAAAGATCATCTGCTGATAGGGTACTTGAGTTCCCAACTGAAACCTTTGGAAAAATCTTCAGCAACTCTTCTTCCAAATCACTTTTCCCATCAATCAATTTATCCCTTGATTCTCTCAACTTGCTACAGGCTTCATTGAGAATCCTTACTCTGAACCTGATTGCCTTGGTCAGCTGGAAATGTTTATCTGTATGTGGGAGAATACCTTCTTCCACCAAGAGGTGTGCTGGTAATTGCTTTAGCACTTGGAGAGCTTCACAAGTCAAATCAAGCTGTCCAATTTCTTTAGTGAATTCCTCATCCATCTTCTCTCCTTCTTTCTGAATCTCCCCCAAAGACTCATGAACCTTCACCACATCTTGAATTACTTCCTTCCCCTGTTGGAGCAACTTTTGGATCCATTCATCAACCACCCTTCCTTTTTTAGCAATCTTCTCAATCGCAGGCACCGATGAGAAATTGAACCCGGCAGAAACAGAAGAAGGTGGTATGGATTCAAGGGGTTTTGAGAGTTTAATCAAAATCTCTGTCAACTACTCCACTTTTTCCTTAAGCTCATTTCTGTTGTCCTTTGTTTCTTTCAACTTTTGGCACAACACGTCTATGGAAGCCCGTGCATCTTGTTGCGCTCCTTCTGCTGTCACTTTCCCTAGAGCCACCTTGGTTATCTGATAATCAGAAGCGGTTATATCCTCTCTAGTTTTGTCAGTCGAGGGAGTGGCAATCTCTGCGAACTTATCTCCTGAAGCATCTACCAAAACCCTCGAAACTTTTTTGGGTTTCTTGGCTGATTTCGCAGTAGAAGCCTTGAGTGAGCTGAAATCAAAGGCTGGCAGGGGTACAATCACTTTCCTCTTCCTCGGAGTTTGCTCGAGTAGCCATTGTGGCGTATCAGAGGAAATTGCCAATGTTGTAGTAACTGGTATTCTATTCTCAAGAGGAGAAGATCCTACTATTGGAGGGGGAACAGTAGCCAACGTGGTAGTAGATGCAACAATGAGAGGTACAAGTTGGGGCGTACTGGTGATCACTTGGGTTCCAGCAGAGAGGGGTGAGAGTCCAGAGAAAATACTGGCCATGGATGCAGAAATGGATGGAGAATGAGGAGGTAGAAGTGGCTGTGAGGGAGAAGGTGCAGATTCAGACTCCAAAGCCTTGAATGCAAGAGATAAGGTCTCTCCAGTTGAGCAATCAGCAAATGGTGAAGACAGAAGCTGGCTTCCTCCTTCTTCCAAATTAATTTCTCCTATTTCTGGTGGTGTTGGTGATTCTGGCACAACCACCGTTTCAGCTGAAGAAATAATTGAAGAGATTTGTCTTTCTTTCCTCTTCTTGGGAATCTTGATTTTTATAGGCCCCTCAGAATATTCTTTGTCCTTTTTATTTTTGGAGGGCCCCACCTCCGAAGCAGCCAACTTTGGAAACTTGTCATCTTTAAAATTCATCCCCCAAGAGGAGAGCCATTTTTTGGTGCGAGCAAGAATGAGAGCCGACCTATCTGTAATAGAGGCTTTTTCGCTGGCTGACCAATCAATAGGTGGGAAAACATATTGATCCTCCTTTAGTCCATCATAAGAAAGATCCAACACACTTTCATTGTCAATCATGCCATCTGGCAAATCAGAAAGCTCTAGCGTCTGAATCTCATTAATAGTCAACCTACTATTATCTTTTCTGTGAACCGCAACTTTGTTACGCAGATCAACCCATATATCCTCAATGTCAGGCCTGTGCAGATGTTGGGCTCCGTAGGCTCTAAGCACTCCTTGGATGTCAAAACCATCCCGAGACTTCATATGCTTTTTCAATTTTTCCTGAAGTTCACATTCAACATTTTTGGCCTTTGCTACTGTCGAGCAAGTATATCTCCCGATAGAAATTGGGAAGGATACAGCTGCCTTATGCTTGCTTTGTTGGAATTTGTGAAAATCCAACAGCTGTCTGACCAACTCTATCAATATCAATCTATCTCCTGGATAGCGAGGCAGACGGAAAGGCTCTCCCGAGTACATGACTGTTCGAAGATATGTAAACTTCTTGAATTGCAAGAAGATACACCTCCATTTGGATACTTCAGTCCAAGCCTCGTCTGAGACTCTTGTCTTTCTTAGCCCTGGGTTCAGCCGGCAGATATTCTCGTAGAAGAAGGCATCATTTACCCTTCTAAAATGTTCTTTGGACCCCTTCTTTGTTATTTGAGGGAAATATTTATAAACTAGGTTTGTCGTTCTGCTTCCCTTAGTATCCAGCCCGGGATAGTTCCTCATCCCGGCTGCTGCGTAAGCCACATATGAAACATATAAAACTTTCCAGTTGATAAAACCGTAGTCATCTGAGAATCAATTTCATTGCTGATAAGGGTCCCCCAGTCAATCCCTTGCTGATTCTTCTTGATGGTGACCATAAACTGATACATCCATCCGTGAAATACATTTGATTCAGCCAAGCCAAAAACCCGGCTCAGTAGGGTGATAATATCATTGATTTCTTGTATGAAATCACATCTGGGGATAGTCCTTGGAAATCTAGATACTGCTGGTTTAGCCTTAATCAGGAACTTTTTGTTGACATCCTTAATGTAGCCGTCCTGATTACTATCCCAGGCCTTCTGAGCCGACTTGATGTTCAGGTCCCCATACTCTTCGAAATTAGGTAGTTTTAGAAGATCATCAAAATACGCTCCATCTAGCCTGATCACTACCTCACCAGCTTGGCTCTTCACGGAACGAGAAGCCGAGTCATAACTAGACGCACAAGCCAAAACAAATTCTGGACATTGGGCGGACATGGGAAAACCTGCTGCAAGGGGCAAGCCACTTTTAGCTAAAGTTGTCATCCATGGGGTTTGAGAGGAACTCTTCACCCTATTCCAGAAGTCATCCATATCTATATTGCCAAGTTCAGTGTCCCTGATATCATGATTGCAATCAATATATGATGGAGATTCTGGCTTCTTGAATTTGTACTTCATCCTGCTAGACTTCTCGGCCTTCTCCTGAGATGGACCAGGGTCCGACATGTAGAATGTTGGAGGGAGAAAGGCTTGAAACTCAAGAGATGTTATCCACACTGAAAATCCCGATCGACCGAAAATGCCGGAAGAATAGAAGAATCCGACACGCCGAGGAGGATGTCGGAAAACCTTGAGAACCCGACAAGTTTGATATGTCGGAACTTTGGCAATACCCGACACTTGCGTTTGATGACGGGAACTCAGAGATACCCGGCACTTGCTTTTGACGTCGGAACTTTGAGAAACCCCGATGCTCACTGTGGAGATCAGAACTTTGAGAAACCCCGACGCGCCAATCTGTAGAGATCGGAACTTTGAAAAACCCCGACGCGCACTGTGGAGATCGAAACTTTGGCAAAACCCCGACGCGCCAATCCATCAATACACTTCGGGTTTCTGGATCTGTAAAACAATCTTCAAAACCCAAGAAGCAAAAACAGGGTTTTTCTTTGAATTCCAAATACACAATCTCCTTTTGTTATTCATGCATCATGCATATAATTAGAATTTCAAGAGAACAGAACCAAGTGATAGTTCAGAAGAGATAAACCCAAAAAACCTAAAACCCTTTCCAAAGTAACACAGAAAGAAGAAGGAAAGAAAACCTTCAACACCCGGCAAGAAATTGGGAATAAAATATGCTCAATCGATCCATAAAAACCAAGAATAAAGAAGGGAAAGAAAAATACCTCCAATTCGAGAAATGTAAGATCGAAAACAGACGATCCAATCGAGCAAGGTGAGTTTTCGGGTTTTTGAAAATGAAAGAGCACGCACAAAAATTCCATGAATTAAAAATACGAATGGTAAGAATGACGTGGAAATCCGCGTATTTATAAGAAAATTGGTAATTAATACACTTCAGCACGGCACATGCCAACTCACCGACCACTCGGCATGAATGCCATGTCAGCATGTTTAGGAGGTCCGAAAACCCGACACGAGGGGACTTAGTGCAATTTGGGTTTCGGGTTTCGGAAAACATGATGCATAAAACATGAGGTGCTTAGATGCAATATAGCCCCAAAAACCCGATACAAAGGATTAAGCGGACTTCGGGAATCGGAAAACATGATGAATAAAACATGTTTTGGATTATGGATGTTCCGATGCGCCGGGGGTCCGAAAACCCGATTTACACAATACAAGGCGGGTTTCGGGTTTCGGAAGACAGTCGACATAAAGCATGTTAAAACTCATGTCGAGCTGTTGGTAAAACCCGAAAACCTGATTTTCTTAAAAAGAGGCCACAAAACAAAATCAACTTCGAAAATTTCGTAGGGGTTATCCGATCATTTTGTCCTGAACTCAAAACGGGGATAACACCTTACCACATTATTATCTTTACTCCCCTTATCAGGAGATGCATTTTAAGATTATGAATGTTTAAAGTGTAAAGTGAAAAGGAAATTAAGTACACTCAAGCCCCACACGTTTTGTAACAAAAATTAGTAAAATTTACTCTAAATTATGTATCTATCCTTAAATCTATATCAAAAGCATCTAAAATCCTACATGTCCTAGAAAATATGGATTATATTATATAAATTTACCTAAGATAGTAACATCCATTTAGGACAGTAACATTTGATGGTTCTATCCCCTGTTGGATGGTTTTTTAGACTAAAGCATTGTGTATAATTTTTACTTGTTATTGTTCATGTATTATATTCCACTATATTTCATAAGTTTTAATTTATGTGTTCCTAAATTACGTTGATATGTACATGATATCCCCATTGAATTCCCTTCTTTTGAGGTGTGTGATATTTTTTAGATCACTTGGCTTAAGATAATTAAAGTGTGTCATTGTTAGGTGTAGCATATCGTCATCATTGGGTCACATAAAATATAATTGTGGGTGGCCATCATCTAGAACCAAGAACTACAAGAAAGTGTGTTCTATAAACCATTACACAAATAGATAACGTACACAAGAAAAATACAAATATACAAGAATATAAGTACATAAAAATATAAATATATCAATAAATGTCACATATATAATTATATAAAGGCCAAAGGCTACTTACAAGGGATATAATAGTGGCACACACATAATCAAGAGTTTCATGGATGCATAAGTAAAGTTAATTGAGGTCGTAAATAATGAACACCTAAGTGTTGCACACACATGGAGAAGGTAAGATGCCACATACATAAGAAAATAAATATGTGATGATAAAATGTAGACAATAGCCAATAGGCATATGGAACATGATATACTAATCTTTAAGAGTCAATATGTCTTAGTCCCAAATTTATGGATAGATAACATATATCAAAATATATAATATAAGCATAGCTAACATGTGAAAGAAAATTGTGAAATGAAACAATAACACCTAATAGTGTGGGAGATGTCCCCAGATTAGTAAGGCCACTAGGTAAGAGGAAAATTCCAATATATAAAAGAAGTGTAGATTCATGTGTATCTTAAGTAATTATCATATACCTCATGAAAAACATATGTGTAAATAATATAAAATATGATATATTTCAAACCATTTGAAAAAAAAATGTAAAGTAGGGAACTAGTATACCAAACCATGTTTAGGTCATGATTTGGTATTTTTGAAATACTTGAATGTTTTTAAGTTATTTGCAATAGTTAGAATAGGGGCTACCCTATGATAAGGTCAAGAGGATGGGGATAGAAACCTACAAGTTTATGAAAAGGATTGTGTGAGAGAAAGCATTTAGATAGGGCATAAGTAGACTCAATAGGTGTGTTCATTGAAAATTTTGTGCTTGTATGAGTAATAGGTAAAGGATCCTCGTAGGGATAACATGAATCCCAACAACTTGATTGCAATAGGTGTATTGAACACATTAATGGATGATAGAAGGAATATACCTAGGCTCATTAATCTGAGGGTATCTTAGAAGCATTCCACATGTCCCAAGAATATTAGTAACCAAAAAAGGTCCAGTTAGGATGATTTCCTCTACTTTAAGGGGGGAATGTGCCCCATAGATTGATTGGGATATGTTTATTGATATAGCCCAAAGAATTAAGCAATGTGAGAGTGCACATGTTATTCCTATAATTATTATCAGCTAAGACACTTTAGATAGGTTATTGATTAACAAAATATTGAATATAAATCACATGAGAAATAACATCATTATCAAGTATAATATTATCAACATTATGATAGTAAGTAGAAACCAATCCGTCTAGTTATTCTGAACTACCTAGTAATGGTAACCCATTGGTTTCATGATCAAATGGCTTTAGTAGTAGAAAGTAGAACAGGAATTATAATATTTTGAAGGATTATATTGGATTCCCACATAGTTATACGCACAATATATGCAGGTTTAAGAAAAAAAAATGAGACTCTTCATTAGAATGTTGGTATTAAGCATCATGGGAGAGCTTATAGGTAATAATCACATTAATAATTTTATCAACATGTGTAGTCACTAGCTCTCACGGGGAAGAAAGTTATTTCTCCAAAGAAAAAACTCATAGCAAATCTCATGGAATTATTTACATATATCATATAATTTCTCCTTAAGAGGATAGATAAGGCCATAAAAAATATATATTGTACTTCTAAATCATTTGGTTCATATATTATTTTTTGTATACAAAATTTGAATATTAGGTGATATTCACACATTATCTTATATTTACCTTGATGTATTGAAGAAAATCACTCATGAGTTATTTATTTATAATGAATAGAATGACGAAATATTCCTCAAGCTCTAGATATGTACTTAAACACCGATTAGGGAGGTGATGAAACCAATCTAAGGATAGTCTTCTGAGACTCTTAGGAAAGGATTTTAATAAGATCCTATCTTTAGAGTGTGATGCCATGAAAATTATATAGCACTTAAGATGTAGGTAAGAGTAGCTAGTCCCATCTAATAAATGAAACTTGGGCATGATGAATTTTCAATGGAAATATGAATAAATAATTTTATGCACAATTAGATTACCATATATAGCATTAGAATCAACACATGCATTATAAGTCTTACTTTCTAGAGATAAGTGATGTACTTTATGTTGTAAATCACCTACAACATGCATTGAAGATATGACCTCTTGAGAAGGTATAGACATATTTTAAAGAGATTATTCAAGAGGGTGAACATTTCCATTCAGGGTGACCATGGGAACATTATTCTATTTCTTTACACCTTAAATCATATAAGAAAAAGTTTAATAAGATGTATATCCTTATTTATAGGTGTAATATTGTTATATGTAGAATATTTTTAATTAGAAATTAACCATAAAACTCGTATTATATTTATTAATATAGTAAATGATGATAAAACGATGCAATTTTTCTGAAAAACATAGAGAGATGATTAATTATCTTATCAAGTAGGCACCTAAAAAATTGTGTGTGAAGACTAGATGAAAATATGTTAAGATCTTAAAAGTGCATTGTTCTTGATACCATGATTACCAAAAATTTTGTATAAAAATATACAAATCTTATTTGAGCATAGTATTGTCTTGTCCTACTTTACTAGTAAGTGTTGGGGTTTTACAAATTTTGATGACTATTAATAGCCTATAAATGAGATTCAATTTTTATCATTGTGGTTTATAGCTATGTGAAAATGACCTATAATTAATAAAACCCTAGATGACCTACATTGGCACTTCATGAACACAATTAGATAAAAAAATAATGAATCCATGTGTGGATGGAGTTGGAATGATGCTATCATTAAACCCCTGGTGAACCAATCTAAACATTGCATTACATATCATTATAAGTAGGATTCAACTCCATGTAGTTCCCCTAGTTTATTTTCATAATGCATGTAAATTTCAGCCACCCCCTATTGTGCCCTTGTGTCTCTTAACACAATGAGAAATAAGCATAATGAAATGCCCCATCCGGACACCGAAAAACCAGACCAAAGTATAGCAAAAATTTAGGGTAATTTTTGTTTTTTTGAAGTGTTGAATTAATACTAATCTATTTCATAACCCATTCTCGATACTGACTAATTTTTTATACTATTTAAATTTACCTAATTAAATTAATTTTCTAGTCTAAACCCGACTTTAATTATTTACTTATCTTTTAAATTTGTACACCTTAAATACCTCTTTCCTTTTTATTAGAATTTGTCATGGGAACAATAATCTACTCATATTTAAATAGAATTAATATTTTCTCCCCCAACAAAAAGTTAATCCCACAATTTTACTGATTTTCAAAAGTATGTAGAGATTCTCTTGAGCCCTAGGACCAGACCATTCTGGGCCTTAGATTTGGAATAATCCTAAAGTTTTCCCTAATCCACTAATAGCCCTTTTCTCCTCTTCCTCTTTATTCTTTTTTTTTCTCATTTTGTTTTGATTGTGGCTCTTGAATGTACAGTTTTTTTTTTTTTGATTCATGGAGATTTCCATGAATGGAATTACCATCTTATGTTTTGTTAGTTTGTTAAATTATATCAACTTTAAAACCAATGCATCTGTATATGTATATCTATTTATTGGTATGATCAGGGGCGGCTAGGGTTTTTGAAGGAAGGAGAGGAGACCCCTTTTTTTTGTGTATGGAATATATATATATATTATTAATTTTTATTTTGTTTTGAATTAGGGGAGTGGGTGGATTGAAGGGAGGACTGTGCAAAAAGGGGACAGAGGGACATGGCTACAGTGGGGTGTGGGTCGCTGTGGAGGCGCAGGGTGGTGGAGTGGGGGAAAGGAGGCGACAGGGCACGGCAGGGGTGTGTGGTATGGGTGGCGCTGCGGGTGGAACAATGCAGGGTTTTGGTGGGGGACCAGCACCCCCCCACAAGGACAGTGCAGTGCGGGGTTGGGGGGGTTCAGCACCCCCCCCTGCCACTATTTTTTTTTTGTTTTTATTTTAAATTCGTGTTTAATAGTTTGTTTGGGTTTATTTAATATTAATAATAATTTTCTTTTTTAAAAAATATAGTTGTATAGTATTATAGTATGTATGTATGTATATATATATATATATATAAACTTGCAAATCTTATTTTTACACATATTAATATTGTCATTTTTATGGCATATATATGCAGGTAATAAATGTTTTCTTTTTTTTTTACAATATTATTATTTATACCCAATATATGTATAATATAGAGGTAGATACAAAAACAAAATATCTTCAGAAGAAGATATTCTTTTATATGAAGACATTTGTATTTTAAAACTTATTTTGATACAAATTTGAGCTAAGCTTATATCTTATTTTGAACTGAAAGAGATCATTTTAAACACAATGATAAAACGTAAGGATTTCACTTAAAAAAAAAGATACAGATTTAAATTTTATCCTTTGATGCAACACAAAGTATTTAGGAAGTTACTTCTAATTCATTCTCCATTCCACGTGGTAACAAAATGGAAGCAACAAGAAGAGATATATATATATATATATATATATATATATATATATATATATATATATATATATATATATATATATATATATATATATATATATATATATATATATATATATATATATATATATATTTTGATGTTGTTTTAGAAGATATTGCTAAATGAATATTTTAGATTTTCCAACAAAGATACCAGAAATAATAACATCATTTCTTAGGGAGAATCTTACTTCCATCAAGCAAAATTATTTTTCAAAATGACCTTTAAATAATTCAAATTAAAGAAATATAACCATTTTTACAAGACTCATTTTACAAGGATCTCAAGTTCATAATTACATCATAATTCAAAATGTTAAAATACATAAGAGAAATGACATAACAAATATCCCTTCTAAGATCGAAAGAAATCTTTCACATGCCAATGGAAAACTAATCTTCCAAGTGACTCCAATTCTCAAGATGGAAACTTTTACATGCCAAAGATCTTTCCGAAAATAGCCACACCCAAGGTGTTACAATGAAAGTAATGCTTCACAATAACTTGAGGAAATAAGGAGAGACCAAGATGCCACAAATCCAACCATCTCCATGCTTGAGCTTCAACTAGAGTGACTTATAAGGAAACCGACAAGGAGAAAGAGCTTGTTTGCCACCCAACCATAGGCATCATCACATGCCTCTCCCAAGGTTGGGATGCATGCTAGCCTCCCCCAAGCCCATGGGAAGAGGTCAACCAACCAAAACTTGCACAAGATGGAGGGTGAACTAACAATGATACAAGCACATAAAAATGAGATAAATATAAAACAAGACTCCAAAATTTACAAGGATGAGAACCCATGTTCATCCTCAAAAGTGGGGAAGAGGGGAGAAAGTTCTCCAAAAATTTTATTCCAAAAATTTCTTACACAAAGCAACAAACTCCATACCCTCCTTATTGCTCCTAATTTCAATCCAAAACCCTCCTTATTCCTCCTCCCTTTCTCCAAGTCCTTCTTGGAAGGATTTTCAAACCCCAAAGGGGTTTCCTTACCAAGAATGGGGAAGGAGATTTAAGCCAAATGAATCAACTTCCCCACCTCAACCATTGAGGTGAAACACTAAGACCCTACAAGACTTGTCCATCAAGCCTTGAGGATTGAGAGGGAAAATTCCCTCTCTCTTCCCCCAAACTCCAAAACTCCATCATGCCATATGATGGAGGGAGTAAAACAAACAACAACAACCAAATAACAAAGCCATGCAACCCATCTAACAACTAAGATAAATGCAACACAAGCAAAAGACATAAGAGCCTACCTCAAGGAAAGCTCTCCAACTTCAAATTTCTCCACACCTTGACTCAAGCCAATCTCCAAGCTCTAAAATCCACAAGCATCCCAAGCAAGAAGTTTCAAAAAAAGTCCCTCTCTTTTCCCAAGAATGGGAATTTGAAGAGGAGAAAGCAAGTATCCTCACAAATGAGGGGGTGATATGTGTCACCCCTCTCTTTCTACAAGGTCAAAGATGCCAAAACATAAGAGAGAAAGAGTAAAATTGTCTTTTTGCCCTCTTCTCCCAAATTCCCTTAAATGTTAGCAAGACAAAACTAGTGAAACTTTTGATAAACACTCAAATCCACATTCCTTACATGGATGTGACTAAACAAGAGGTAAAAAGGGAGGGAAAACTCCCTCTAGTCTTGAAAATAAGCCCCCCTACCCATTAGGTAGGGTCCAAGGGCTCATTTTTATGTTGGGGGAACTCCCAAGCTAAAAGGGGGTCCCCAAAAATGCCCAAAATACCCTAATTTCGGGTTTTGCATTTTTGGCACAAGGGTAGAGGGTGTGGGGACCACCCAAGGGTCTCACATGTGACCCTAAACCCTTGTGATTAAGTGACTCAATAAACAAAATAAAAATTTTAAAAGAAAGTGGGATTATTGACTCCCAAAACAAGCTTACATCATAATCAACTACCCTAAACAAAATTAATAATTCAAAGCACAATACATTACATAAATTGGGGTAACTCATAGTGCCCAAAATAATAATCTCCTATACTAAGGCTTCACACAATGAACATGGCTAGGACTCAGCTTGTGGGCTGCTTGTGCAAGATTGAGTAGCTGGCCTGAATCCCATGTTCTCCTGTAAACCTGTCACCTGCACATTCATTACACACATTAATCACACTTGTCTGATATAATATAATTCAATGACATAGTAAGATATCATTGCGTTCTAAACTAATCCTAACATCCTACTGAAATCAAGATGCGACAACGTGCACAATTATACTCAATATTCCAAAAGTTAGACAAGATGATACGTGACATATAACCATAGAATTTCACATGCGACAACTATCCATTATTATAATTATGTTCCAAACACAGCATCATACCCATTAGTATCCATGACATTATAAGAAAATGTGATAATATAGAAATTAAGCTAAATTGGTGCTATACGCCTAAATGTCCACACATGTCTAATAAGATCAAATATCAAAATATAGCGTCCAAGATGTAACCAATCACTGTCAAAACATGTCTATGAGCAAAGAAACAACAAGATACTAAGCTATAAAAAGTGTGGGCACTACACATAATTATAGAAAGAATATAGATGTAGTTTGCATGGTAGTGATATAAAATTATTGGATTTAGATGATAAATGCATTCCCTTTTCCCCTTAATACCTTTAGAAATGCTTTGTGTCACTTGTTCTTGCTAAGACATAGGTCTGAGACCAGAGGCTTGGGAATGGAGGAATTTCTTGAACCTATTTTTATTATTTTATACCTATGTGGTGGATGATCTATCAAGGGTATGTAATTTTGTTAGGAATATTTAGGAGAACTTTGTGTTTTTTAGGAGTTTAATTTGTAATGCATGCTCTTTAGAATGTTAGGTGATTTCAAATGGAGAATTATACTTGTTTATATGGGCTTTTGTAGGTTATATATCACATTAAGGCTAACCTATAGGACAGGAAAGTACCTGCAAATGATTTTTAAATTGAATAAGAGTTGTTAGCTAGTTAGGGACTAGATCATACAAGTTAGTATAGGTTTTAGTAGGGATTGGTACCCTTTTTTACAATTCCGTATAGGTAGTTAGTAATGACAAAGATTTTTGTGGGAAATATTTCTAGGAGTTAAGTACTTCTTTATATAATTTCGATTGAGTGAATGACTGACATTATGATGTGTATAGTTAATGGAGTCATGTGGGAGAGAAATATGCGTCAATTAGGCTTAGTATGACAATGTATCTCATAGTATAGAAAAAATTCAAACTTGTTATTACCAAAGGATAAGTTTCCAAATTTATGTGTCAACAACACCTAGGGGAAGAAGGATTAGGTGATGAAGTATTATAAATAGGAGAACTATGTGTACGGAAGGATGTAGCATCATGAATTAGGGGCCTAGTATCAAATTTGGTATCTATAGAAACATTATTGATAGTATCACACAATTAATTTGTATCATCAATAAAATAAGTATGTGAACTGTTTTCAATAGAAGCAAGTGGAGGGTAAGCATTTTCAACACTTATATTTTTATGGGAGAAAGAGATTCATTGCAATAATTTATTACATTATAATTTACCAGAGTAATAAAAGTATCAAAAATATTTACATTATTATTAAGTTCAAGAGGAGTAGAAGAGATAACACCCATGATTGTTTCATTTTCCATTTCAATAGGAGAAGGAGAAAGAATAAATTCAATTGTATTAGTTTTGTGTCAATAGGATAAGAGGGAAGAGGAAATTCAATTGTAACATTTACCATTTCAAAAGGAGAAGAAAAAAATGACATTAAATTGTATCATTTTCCATTTTGATAGGAAAATAAGAGTACGCATATTTACTTATAACATTGTCTATATTATGATGAGAAGTAAATGGGTCATGAAATAATATCATGGTCAATTTCAAGAGAGGGAGAAGATAAAACATCATTTGGGTGATACTAATTTCCATTATCACTAGAATTTTCACTAACATCACCATCATAATTGCAGTTGTTATGACTATCATTAGAACATGTGTCATGTGTATTCTTAATACTAAGAAAAATTAATTAGTCACAAGTAATTTAAGTCTCAAAGAGAGAAGATGAGTTAGTGACCTCTAATATATAATGAGAAATGATATTACGTGAGAATGGGGGTTTTGAGACTTCCTGATGTAGAACCTTGTATACACTCTTCAAATCACCAGTAAATTTTACATTAGAAGTCACAATTCAACTTTGCAATCACCCAAACTCAAGAAATGATACCCTTGCTTCACAAGAAAAATCTTGCTCAAATGTATACAAATTCATAAATCCCTAAATCAAAGCTTAAAATCCTTATAGATGTAGACACCAAATTTGGGTCACACTCCCACTTTACCCCACATGTATATTAATTTAATTACCTACAATTAAATTAATGCCCATTCTCATAATATTCATTATTTAATTACCTTAATTGAATTAATTTTCACCTCACCTAGACACCTCATCATGGACCTATTCTTAGATGTTTCCTTTTAACTAGGACTCAATATCTACTTACCATAACTAACTGAGACTTGGTCTAACCCTAACACTACATGCCTATTCTTTCTCTAACAGCATGTCCACTTACGCAGAAAATACAATTTGAGACCCAAAACTAACAAGCAAAACTGGTCAAAAGATAGCCAAGATCTGCTATTTTGGCAACCTAGGATTTCCCGCCTTAACCGACATCGGTTAACCCTCAACCGCCGCCGGTTAACCAAAACCGTCGTCGGTTACCATAAATTCAATTTGGTAACCTTGTTCCAAAGGTTGGAAGAATTATTCGAGTCTGAGAAGAGAGATATTTGCATGTAAGCACGAACCAGAGCCCTCTCACACATCCAGACATCCTGAACTAGCACCAAGACTAATATGAAGGTTAAGCACTCACGGTAACGTTTTAGGAAGAACTGCCGCAGCACTGACCACCAGTTACATAGATCAACCACTGCCCTCATCCAACCACCAGTCTATAAATACAAGTGTATTTAGATTTACATCTTTTCATACTTATTTAGATCAGTTTCTTTATCTCTGCTTGAGACTCTAAATCTCCTTTGTATCCCATCATTTTCCACCTCCTTGTCAATTCATTCACCTAACCACCTACAACCTCCCAACTCCCTATACTTGACTCCAGACATCTCTGAGCATTCCCAACTTCTTTGACAACCTAACCCTCATCCTCCCATTCTCATTGCAATCACAAAGAATCTCCAAAACCAAGTTTCATTAAGTTTATATCAGTTCAACCCTACCGATGTTGGTTAACCTAAACTTTCGTTGGTTTCCTCTCAACCGACATCAGTCATATCTGACCAATGTCAGTCTTTGTATCTGGTAATTCTTCCTATAACAACAACCTAATAACCCTCACCCAAATAACCCAAACCATCCAAAACTTGATCCTGACTTGTTCCAATCATCTTGGCTACCTGTCTAACCTCCAGATCTGATCATAACCTTACATGTTAGATTATATTTGCTTATTGTATTTGAATGATATACCTAAATCATATCAACTACAATAGGATGTTATTTCCTTACATTATTTATTGCATTAAATTGTATTAAATAGTGGATTGATAACCATCAAGGAAGTATCACGCTTCCCAGATCTAGCACATGTTAGGCAGTCCACTGACATATATTGTTTAATATTCCTCTTGTGGTCTTGTTTTGCATTTCAGGTAGTTTCTCCTAGCAAAAAGGTAGTTCTCGCAATCAGCGCGGGATCAAGAAATCATAACGTGTGCACTCTAGCATCCACCTTCATTCATAGGTATTCCTCCTCACCCTTACATTATCTATTTTGCTCATACGTACGCAACCTGTCAGAAAAACAATAGGCATGTTTAATTTCATCATAATGACATGATCAAACCATAAAATTAGTTTCACAACTTCATTTTCACCTATTTGCCTTGTAAACCTCCTACTATCCTTGTAGCCCTTAAAATCATGTTTTTCTGAAGAAAAAAAAATCTCAAATTGCTCACATCCAACCCTGACTGGTAAACTTTTTAGACACCCTTTATCCTCATTGAGATGCATGTCAAATTTCAAGGCTTGACTCTTCACCAATCAAAACTTATACTAAAAATATCATTTTCCTAGGCCTTCCAATTAGCCATCCTAGAGCACAAATATTGAAACTAGGAATGATGCACAAACTTCCATGAGAATATGTTTACATTTTTGGATACCCATTATTGATTTCTTGTTTTTTTGCCAATTTTTATTCTCCAACTCTCCCAACTCCATTTTTTCTCTTTTAGGCTTGTTTCATTAGCCTTACTAGGGTTTGATGACACGAACTAGGGTTTGACTCTTGTATCACTATTTCAAATTTCAAAAAACCTTGATCCACCTTCTTAGGACTTGCTTAAGGTCTACTCTTGGAGCCCACACTCATCTAGCTCCCAAGACTCCAATATTTCATGTTTTGACTTATCTTAGCTTTGGTTCTAGGACCTTCTTAATACCATACTTTGTTTTTGTGTCTTTCCCTTAGCTCCTATTCACATAATCTTATTCTTCACCTTATCAATGTTATTTATGCATTCAAATAAGCAAATGAAAACAATTTTTTTGACTTTTATGAAGGTATTGTGACAAGGTTTGGTGTCCCTTCCACTATAATATTAGATAATGCCTTGAATTTTCTTGAGAAAAAGATATCTGATTGGGTTGTTAGGAATAACATCTATTTGAGCACATCTTCGAATTATTACCCTCAGGGTAATGGCCAAGATGAGCCCACCAACAAGAACTTGCTAAAGATTATAAGGAGAACTCTAGATGAGAACCAAAGGACTTAGCATGCAAAATTGAAACAAACCTTGTCCGTGGTGATATAACCACTCCTAAGAAGTCAAATCTAGTTCATTGTTGCTCCTTCAGGTTGGTCTATGACAAGGAAGAAAAGTTGTCACTCAATCCCTAGACCTTACCATCTTTGGAGCTTATCAATCAAATGGAGTTGGTTTATAGTTAGAATCCATGGAATTCATGTATGTAGAGCTCATCGGATTGTGAGAAACCACAGCCATAAAAACTCATGGAGAAAGACTTTAAGCTTAAATCATAGGATGAGCTTTGATTAGAAAGGCCAAAAATAGAACCATTCTAAGAAGGACTACTCTGGTCCTAAAATGGAATGCAAATAGGGCCAAGCCAGGTAAGCATTCTCAAGTTTGATGTCAATATGGAGTGGCCCTTACTAATGATTTTAGGTTGTAAGACTAAGAATGCTCATTCCAGCTATAGAAACTCTTGTCATGGAAAAGAACTACAAATTCTAGTCAATTGAATCTACCTAAATCATTGATACTAATTCCTTAAATCTCTTCACTTGTACATATTAGATTCATGGATTCATTTCCTCCAAGTGCTTGTAGAATCCATTTCTCTCCATGTATTTTAGGTTAAACTTATTTTTCAATAAATTAATGTGCACACTCTACATGTTCTCATAACAGGGTATGTGTAGCGAGTTTCTATTGTGCCTTTTACCTATCAATTGCAACTAATAACTTAGTTCAGGTAGGGTCTAGCACATGCCAAAAATACATTTCAGTCCTTCCTGACTCCAGGGTTTTAAGCAATGATCCAGGTGCTATAGCATTTTTCAGAGTTATTTAAGGGGTGAATCCTTCAAGTGTCAGACTAATTTTAGGACAGGGTAGAATGGCTCCATGGTATATTTTTTGAGTATTTCAGACCTTTTCTAGTACTTAGGAATGATTCACCCTAGTGACTCACTAGACCTTGTTATCCATTTTTATCACCCTTATCAAATTAATGATAGCTATATACAAGTCTAGGCATCGGTAGGTTGTGGGTGCAATGTTTTACAATTTCAATCAGATGTATATTCATTCCCTTGTGCACAATTTAACTGATTTGGTCTTAATGTGTGCTGATCTCGGTGCACATTGTGTATCTTTCCATGACCTTCTTCAAGGCTTGCTTGGGAATATGCATCCATATAGACCTGCTAGCTAAGCTAGTAGTATTTTGAGTGCTACCATACTAAGTCATTCACTTATTCCTTAGGTAATTCTTTGAAGGAGATCAAGTGGATCTTGAAGAAGTGCCACATAATCATAATGTAGATGCTTATCAGCTAGGTGGAACTCAATAAATTAATATACTGATTCTCGATAGCATGTGATGGATACTATCACGATGGTGGGGAAGCAGAACAGTGGTGTCGCAAGAATGCTACCAACCTGTTAACATTTTTTGGTGCTACCGGTTGGTTGCAAAAATATGTTGATGGATTAAGTAGTCGAGTGACAACAAGGGTTTCAGTAGAATTTGTTTGGATCCCTCATCGGTGAATCACACATGGATTTTGTGCTACCAGCTGGTAGCGAAAAGGAAATGTTCGCACCATCATGAAATAAGGATGTCAGTAAGACAGTGGAACTTACATATCCGACCTGGTTGCATGTATGCAACCAGTCTATACTAACAGAATAAGTAATGTAAGGACATACGATGAGTCCTGAAAGGACTAAAAATTACTCCCAATCAACTATTCAGAATGAATTCAAATGTAGCCATCTATGTGAGGGAAACTAAATTACTGACCATCTGGGATTAAAATTGTCATGAGTCCAGCATGGACTTGAACACCTAGGAACATACCCAAACATTAATGGACACCAATACAAAGTTTATTCAAGCTACTAGTTTACTGAGGTATGGTGCCCATGACTACCCATACAAGAAAAGGACCAATTTATATCAGCTTCCTAATAGGTCTCTTTATTGAAATTGTACCATCGGTAAGGTGAGGTAAATCCTTTTAAGGATATTCAGGAATATATATCATAATCATATATAATAAAATTACTAATATTATCATCCATTCCTTCACATAGAGATAGATTAATTAGTGAGATAGGGTTTGTATCTTTAACATAAATATAATAAAAGTCGTAACATGGTAACATAAGCCACAAAATCTTAAATGAGAATTATCCCCAAGATTAGGACAAGAATTATGAAGTATGTAATAAATGGAAACCTTAGGGAAGCTGGGATTTTGGTAACAAAAGGCCTAGTTATAGTAGGAAACCTAATCCAAAGTAGGCTAAGGATTCTATAAATAAATGGCTTCACCTAATTATTTAAACCTTAAATTAATAAACATGGAATATTACTAATTCAAGAATAATCTTGAAGGAATAATTGAATAAGTAAAACATTATACATCAATATATAGATTTAGAAACTAGGGTTTGGATTCACCTACATCTAATCAAGCAAGAAAGAGGGTAATTAGGGTATTTATAGTTTATTTAGAAGGTGATATAGATGTTTTTTCAACTAATTTGAACTCTATACAATGCTCAAACGTACTTATAAAGACTTTGTGTGATTTTTGTCCTTTTGGACCAAATCCTTAGTTTTGGTCTAGATCATTTGGTGGTTTGGTCCCTGATTAGGGGTTTCATCCCTATTGAATATGAAATCCTAGTTTTATTTATTATGATACTTTATCTATGTTTGTACTACCTATATGTATTTTCATAAGTCTTGTGACACTTATACATGTACCTATAATTGTAAAACCCTAGTTTCTTACAAAAATATTAAAATAAACATTAGATACAAAAAATAAGACTACATTCTTGTGTTTAACTAACCTTAGTGGTCACCCCATGTAATTAAAATAAATTTATACACTAAATTTCAAACTTCATGTAGTTATCCTAGTGCATGTGCAATGGTGTATGCAAATATATAGCCCTTGTCCTAGCCTTTCCCTTATGCATTAAGAAAAATAGTGGGTTGAATAATGTATGTACTTCAATTGTAACACTTTTATGTGGTAGTATAAAAATTGATTAAACATATTTTCCCTTGTGGTTCTCTCTTATGAATTTCTCTTGATATATTCTTAAATAATGCGCAAATAATGGATAGATGTTGTAAACCTCCTAACAAACACGTGCATGTGTGTGTGTGTGTGTGTGTGTGTGTGTGTGTGTGTGTGTGTGTGTGTGTGTGTGTGTGTGTGTGTGTGTGTGTGTGTGTGTGTGTGTGTGTGTCCTACTTTCAAATTGAACCTAGTTGCACAAAATTATCAAATCACATCATATGAAATGAAATTAATTAAGAGTAAAAAAAATACCAATGGTAGAAAATAACCCAACATCAAGCCTAAATGGAAATGTCCATTTTGAATGGTACAGTTTGACTATTTTTTCCAAAACAGACATTTTCATCCAAAGGCCCATAAACAGTCAAATAATGAAAAATCTAGAGATATATGTGATAAGACATAATAATGTGATAAAGGAAATAACAAGAGTATTGATGACCAAAAATTAATGTACATGATGTGTGTGTGTAAAATAAGTGTGATGTAATAATAATTTGTGTTAAATTTAGGTATTTACACTTGCACACATGCACGCGCGCGCAGCGGCGCGCGCACACACACACACACACACACACACACACACACACACACACACACACACACACACACACACACACACACACACACACAATAACATTCCTATAAGTTAATTAGCATTTTCTTTCCTAATTCTAAAGTATATCATTACTCGACGATGCAACACATTTCACGATGTAATAAATGAATAATTTTTGGTGAAATATTTATCCCTCAAACCTATGTCTAAAATATGTGAAGTAATTTTAGTGATTTGGTTCACTTGTGAAGATGCTTGATTTGCATAGAGTTCACAAGAGTTTCATTTTAGTGTGCGTGCATGCATGCAAGTGTAGATCCATACTATGATGATTTGAGGATATTAAAAAAATGGGCTTCTTGAAATGGCCTAGAACTTTCAATAAAATGCAAATGACAATTGTAGATTCATACTATGCTACCTACGATAACACCCTCCCAACACTTGTCAAAATGGAGTTTTGTGGCATAAGGATATATATGCACAGTATGGATTTGTTGAATATGAATCTAATAAAATGATAATTGTAGTTTCCGACCAAAACTATGTAACTTTTATTAACACACTATAGAATGCCATTGAATGGAAGCATGAGATTTATGTATGGGCGTCTATAAAAGCACCTTGGGAGTTAGACCTTAAGGTCGTGTGTTATTATTGTCAAGGCATCAATAAGCAAGTATTCAAATAAGGAAGCATACTTTGATGCACATGAATTGGTTATAAAAATGGCTAAAATAGTTGGGGTCTAATGCAATGTGTGTGGGGAGCTGCCCTGAGCATCCTCTTGTACCATTTTGTCATTTAATCCCTTTTATATTAATTTCATAAATTTGTGATCTTTTTTTAGTAAGAACAAAACCTTAATTTTTAGAGAAAAGTATGCAAATCAAGTTTAACCGTGAGTTATAATGCAACCCTTTTTAAATTAAATTTTATACCAAGTTAAACTAACCACAAAACACCTCATTATGGGTGGTGTTATAACTAGTTCTTAATCATGAACTTGTTGAAAATAAGCCAAAACATGACCACCCATGTATTCATGAATTGGGTCTCAAATATAGAAGGAAAAAACGCTCAAAAAATGAAATTTTATGGTGTGAAAACAGCCTTGTAGATGTTATAGATCCTCTCTTACATTGATGCACAAGAAGCTTCCATAACTTACTATTTTGCAATTAAATCTCTAAAATGCATTCTTGGATGTGTAGTGATGTTCGTAAAACTCATAAAACTTCACGTAGCCATTTTTTTGATGCATTTTTTGAGTGGGCTTCAAAGGCACTTTGGAGAGTTGGTTGCAAGAGGCAGTCACTTGACATTGTCAAACCACTTCAGAATCGCCCTATTTTTAAAGCTTATAGATCAAGAAAATGAATCGTATATCCTCAAAACACTTTATTCCTATATTTAAAATTGTACACTATATTTATTTTCATTTCATATGTTAGGAAATAAGGGATGGAATATACGGAACAATCCCACATAAAATTGCAATAATAGAAACTAATATACAAAACAATATCCTAGATCTGAAATAAAAGTGTAGAAAATAACACAACACAACACAGAAACAACATTTAACGTGGTTCACCCAATTTGGGCTACGTACACTAAGAATCACTTGCTTAGATTTTATTACAGGCCAAACTCTTTCTCGCAATACAATACCCAGACCTGTTTGGAGTTGTGCTCAACAAACTCTTCTGAATTCACAATTGAACTCACACATAACTACATTATTATGCACAACAAAACACATCAATAGGAAATTACTTAATCATTTTTACAATACCATGGGTACCAAAACTATGGGCCAAAATCGGCCCATAAACATATGGATCAAAATACCACTCATATGAGAAGAGCACGTCTCATGAGGTATCAGACACATTTTTTGAGAAAATTGTGGAGAGTGTGCAATACTTTTAGTGTACATTCTTCACCACTTCCACACATGAAAACAGGCTCCACAACATAGCGATCTCTCACTTGGAGACTAGTTTTCCTTTGAGAAAGCTTCTCAACCCTTCATTATCATCTGTGATGACCAACTGAAGTTGAACATAACTTCATTTTCTCCCTTGTGACCACCTTGGTCATCATGTCTATAGGATTATGACTGGTATGAATCTTCTCCATCTTCAACTTATCTTCCTCAAAAGTTATCCTAATGAAATGGTACCTTAAACGTATATGCTTCATCCTAGAGTGGAAATAAAAGTTCTTAGCTAAGTGTATAACACTCTAACTATCACTATGCAGCTTCCCTTCCTCCTGCTTATGCCCCAACTCCTCAAGAAATTTTCGCAACCAAATCATCTCTTTGCTTTCCTTTGTGGCAAAAACATACTCAACCTCTGTGGTTGACAAAGCCATAATCTTCTATAGTCATGAAATCCAACTCATTTTTGTTCCACCTACAGTGAAAATATAACTTGTTGTGTTCCTCCTGCGGTGTACATCTTTAGCCATGTCTAAATCTACATAACCACGCAAAGTGGTGTCTGATCCAATGTAGCGCAAAACTATCCCCAAAGTCCCTCTTAAGTACCGAAGGATCTACTTTATTTCCTATCAGTGACCTTTTCCTAGATCACCCATAAATATACTCACTGCTCCCACTGTATGGGTAATATCAGGCCTAGTGCACACCATGGCATACATAAACTACCAACCGTTGATGACTAAGGTACCTTGGACATATGGTTTCTCTCTTGCTTTTTCTTGGGACACAACTCCTTTGATAACTTGAAATGGCCTACCAAAGGAGTCACAACTATTTTAGCATCCTACATATTAAACCTCTCTAAAACCTTCTTAATTGTACTCTTCCTAAGATAAAGTTAGCTTATGTTCCTTCCTATCCCTAAGATATCCTCATACCAAGGATTTGTTTGGTTGCCCCCAAATCCTTCATAGTAAAGAATTCACTTAGCTTTTTCTTGAGTACTTTTATTTCCTACATGTTTTTACCTGCAACCAACATGTCATCCACATACAAGCACAAGATAATATAACTACCATCCTGAAATTTCTTTATATACACGTAATGGTCAGAATGTCATCTAATATAACCTTGCTCCATCATGAAGCTATCAAATTTCTTATACCATTGACGTGGAGTTTATTTTAGGCCATACAAATTCTTCTTCAGTTTACACACCATCCCCTCTTTACCTTTGACCTTATAGCCCTCTAGTTGTTGCATATATAGATCCTCTTCCAAATCACCATGGAGAAATGCAGTCTTTACATCTAGCTATTCTAAGTGCAAGTCTTCTGCTTCCACTATTCCAAGAATAGTTCTAATAGAATTTATTTTTTACTACAGGAGAAAAAATCTCATCAAAATCTATACCTTTTTTCTGTGCAAACCCCTTGACCACCAACTAAGCCTTTTATATTTTCTTACCTCCTTCTTCCTCTTTAACTTTGTATACCCACTTATTCTGTAATGCTCTTTTGTCTTCAGGTAGCTTCACCAAATCTAAATTTTGGTTCTCCACAAGAGATTGATGCTCCTCATCCATGGGTTTCTCCCACTTCTTCATGGAATCTACCTAGAATTTATTCATCAAATCTCTCTAGCTCTCCACTGTCAGTGAGTAATAAATAATTAAGATAAGGAGAAAAAAAATTTAGGTGCTCTTCTTACCCTAGAAGACCTCCTCAATATAGGAGTTTGGGGTTCCTGTTGAGTAGGTTCTTGAAATGATTCATGTGGCACTTTCCCATCTAGAAGATCCTCTACCACTACATATTATTTCCTAGATTCTTCCATGTTTTCCTATAACTATTAGCTTATACATAAATTTCTCATTAAATACCACATCCCTAGATCAAATGATTTTCTTGTCCTTAATATTGTAACATTTATATCAAAATTCATCACCACCATAACCAATGAAAGTGAATTGTTCTTATTTAGCCTCTATCTTGGTCCAATCATCCTTATAAATATGGAAAAACACCTCACATCCAAAGACTCTAAGAAATGAATAATTAACCTTCTTACCAAACCAAGCCTCCTCAAGTATGCCTCCATCTAGGGTGCTTGAGGGTCCTATGTTTATCAAGTACATAATTGTGCTCACCACTTCTGCCCAAAAAGAAAGAGGCACCCCTGCATGTAATCTCATGCCCCTAGCTCATTCCATTATTGCCATGTTCATCCTTTTTGACACCCCATTCTGCTACAAAGTTCCTAGAACCATATTTTTCCTGTGGATTCCATTCTTAGAAAAATAATTATCAAACTCATTGCTGCAATACTCCCCTCCATTATCTGACCTATGAGACATTTTACCTTAAAACTTGTTTCATTCTCTACCAAGGCTTTCCATTTAATAAAAGTGTGAAATACATTATATTTATTTCTAATACAATACACCTAAACTTTCCTTGTTGCATCATCAATAAAAGTAACATAATAGTTTGAACCCCAAAGAGATGATACATGAGTTGGCCCCCAAACATCATAATGTACTAGCTCCAACTTACTCTCTTTCTTCATAGGTCCAACCTTGAGAAACTTTACTCTTTTTTGTTTCCCATATACACAATTCTCATAAAAATCAAAACCTATTTATGTAAATCTGGGTAAATTATTTTTTATGATCTGCATGCCCTTATGGTTCATATGACCAAGACTATAGTGCCACAATGTTTTATCTGCATCTAAATCCACACGATTAAAAGCATTATTACTACTAGTGGTTAAATATAAGGTTCCAACCTTCTTACCTCTTTCCATCACAAGAGAACCCTTGGTAACCTTCTAATATTTTGTTGTAAATATCACAATATAACCATCATTTCCTAACTACCCCACTGATATTAAGTTTCGTCTTAACGTAGGCACATGTCTGACATCCTTCAATATCCATGTATTCTCATTCTACATCTTAACCTGAAAACAACCTTTTCTAACTATGTTGCAAGACTCATCATCACCAAGAAAAACATGCCTAAAATCCCATTGAACATAATCAATGAAATAATGCATATATGGAGTAGCATGGAAATAATCCCCCAAATCTAAAACCTAAGATTCAGTAATATTATGAAAAGAAAGAATCAAATCATCATGGAAAACATTACATGTTGCCACATTCACCTCCTTGTTTTCTTATTGTTGTTTCTTCTTTTCCTAAAGCTCCCAACAATCCTTCTTAGCATGCCTAGGCTCTCCATAGTGCTAACATACTATCTTGATTTTGTATTTTGACCTTGCCTGATCTTTTGATTTTCCACAACTTCCTCTATTCTTCTGTCTCCCTCGATTTTCCATCGTCAAATAATTCCCTGAAGTAGAATATTCCCCAGAGCTTTTATCCTTATTTCCTCACTTAGAATCACCCCTACAACGTCCTCAAAATTCAACTTTGAGTTAGCTGGAACCGAGTTTCTTACCACCATTACCAAGCTATTCCAACTCTTAAGTAAGGAGCACAAAATTAATAAATCCCTATCTTCTTCATCAAATTCTATTGTAACCAAATCTAGCATATTCACAACCGTATTAAAATCATTTAAATTATCCGCTACTAAACTATTCTCAGACATATTCACATTAAAATTTTTCATTAAAATATCTTGTTAGAGGCAAAGGGTTTTTCATATAACTTCCCTAATGCATCCATGAGTTATTTTGTAATCTTTTCCTTTAAAACATTAAATAATACTGAAGATACAAGACATAGATGGATTGTCCCAAGTTCTTTCCTATCTAGAAAATCCCAATCCACACCTGTCATGCTCGAGGGTTTGTTCCTTTTTTCAGACAGTGGAATATAAATATCCTTCTGATAAAGGTAATATTCCATCTGCATCTTCCAAAGACTAAAATTCTACTCATTGAATTTATCAACCTTTGATCTTCCATCATCTGCCACAGCTCCCACTCAAGCTAAAAATTTCCCTGTGATTCAACACTTTAGCAAACCAATCCAGGGTTTGATACCAATTTTTAGGAAGTAAGGGATAAAATATGCAGAACAATCCCACATAGAATTGCAATAGTAGAAACTAATATGCAGAATAATATCACAGATCTTAAATAAAAGTGTAGAAAATAAAAGAACACAAAACAAAGACAATATTTTATGTGGTTCACCCAATTTGGTCTATATCCACCAAGAATCACTTGCTCATATTTTATTACAAGCCACCTCTTTCTCTCAATACAATACCTAGATCTGTTTGGAGTTGTGCTCAACAAACTCTCATGAATTCACAATTGAACTCACACAAAACTACAATATTATGTCTCACCTATCATATGAAAAAAAAAACATCAATGTGCAACTGCTTAAGTTATTTTACAATACCGTGGATACCAAAACCATGGGCTAAAACCGGCCCATAAACCTATGGGTCAAAATACCGCCCATATGGGCCAAAACATTAACATGACTAAGCCCTATTAACCAATATTTGACTTTTCATGACACATTTGGAGGGTAAGATTAAATTGAGGTTTGGGGACATGTTTATTAGCTATAAATAACCTATATAAATACCTCTAACCAAATGGTGAATGGAAATTGTTTTTGCATAAAAAATCACGATTTCCCCCTTAAACCTTTTGAGTGGAAATGACAATGAAATTTATGGGAAGAAATTGATGACTCTTTCTCTCTCTTAACTTAGAAATGTGAATATACAATGAAATTATATGAAAAATCTTAATTATTCTCTCTCCTAACTCATACTTGATTATGTAAATAAATTGGTTGTTTTTGTGAAGAAAATTAACTTTTTTCTCTCTTTCTCCCATACCTAGAAAAGTGATTTTTAAATATAAAATGTTGTGAAAAATAATGATCCATTATCTCTTGTTAAATTATGAATGCAATTATGTGATAGTATTGTTAGACTAGAGAATTAGAATCCATGCCAACTTTGTGCTAACCCCTTGATGTAGGTGGCAAGAGACGTAGTAAAAATAAAACTGATTAGTGTACTCAAAAATTGAGTTGCAAATAGTTCTCTTAAGTTGTATTATTCGTGTGGAAAATAAATTGGGTCGTTAGCATGGGAATTGTTGTATCTTGGATAGTTATTTCATTAGTTAAAAATAATTAAAATTAATAGTATCATATGTGGAATTTGTAAAATATCATGTGTCTATGAAAAGTATTTTGTATCTAGATGAATCTATTAAATTTTAGAAACTAGTCCTAGTTTTAGCTTGTACGATAAATGAATAAGATGGAAATAGAATGAAACAAATAAATAATTTAAGTCTAGATTGTTCCTTAAACTTACCCTTCACTATTCACTTCCTTAGTGGAATTGAAGCTAACAAGACAAATCCTTAAACCTATAGGAAATAACCCTTATAATTTCACAAATTAGATATTCATTTAAATGTGTAAGATGGGAGTTGAAATAAGACCAATCCCTACAATCTAATAGTGAAACTTGATCACATTGTTCTTTGGTGAACATCATATGTCATTGAGCTCTTTTTGTTTGTCGTATGAGAATGCTTATTTTTTGGACTATTAACTTGAAGGGATAGAGTCACACGTGACCCTTACTTCATAGAATGTATATTTCTATTATCTGTGAGGATAGTGGTTATTTTTTTAACATTACTTGTGGGTGGAATCATGTAACATTAAACAATAAAATTTGTGCTTAACAAGATTTGATTGAGTGTGTCATTGGGAACTTGATTTACTCCCTCGTGGATTTCTTATTTAATATATTTTCTATTGATTAAAAGTATAAGGAGAACATGATTAACTGGAAATAGAAATTCATAACTTGGAAATAATCGGCATTTAGCTCTTATATGCTTAAATTGTCTTGCAAAATAAAATATTAAACAATGAATTTAATTGTAATATAAGTGTAAGCTAATTTCAAGCTATGTAAATTGTGGATGAAATCCCTTCTTCTTTCTCTTAGTGGTTTTGCTATTGTGTTGTGTTTCACTCTTTTGAGAAAATGTGGAACTAAATTAATGTCTTAATGCTTATACGTAAATATGCATTTATTTGTGGTGGTGAAACTACATCATTGTTTATGGGAGGTTGTAGACACCTAAAAATATTACATTACACATTCTAAACCTTTTAAATCATCCTATAATTACTTCATAGTACACTACGACCATTTTCAACCACTTTTGATATATTTTGCTATTTTATGACCTTTAATGACATTTTATGCAACATTCTCCTGAATAAACTTCTATCATTCCTATCACTCACACATGGTCTCAAAGTATTAAATATTTGTACTATAAACATTATTACACTTATATCCCATTTCTATGATTGATTAATTAATCTTATCACTCTTATTAGTCATCCCCTATCCCATTAGCTAATTTCATATTAAAATAGTTAAATAAATCCTACACATATCCATATCCACCTCACCTCTTACCCACTTTCACTTCACTAATTAATATCACAAGTTAACTAGAGAAAAACAAATCAATTAAAGATAAAATCATTAAATATATGAAAGAGGAAAAGTTTAGATTAAATTAAATCATGCATTTGAGTTAACTAAACATATTCCATAAAGAATGGCATTCCAAAATTAAAGTAAATCTCCCCAAAACTAAAACTCATGTCTCTTTTTTGGGTGAATAAAACAAAAGACATGAATTTAATATTTCAATGCAAAAGATAAAAATATTCAAAATACATGCCACCTTTTCCAACTCAATGAAGCTCAAAACAACAATTTATCTTGTCAATCAAGTTGGAAAATCAAACAAATCTCTCCAGTCATGCTTTAGTTATTTTCAGATCAGACAAATCAATCACGTGAATCAAGGATTTGGGATTCTCTTCCCTCGTCTATAAATAAACACTCATTCCTCTCTATTTTTCATATTTGGAAGCTTGAGAATATATTTTGTTATTGTTTCAAATCACCATTCAATTCTATATGATGTTACATTGTCCATTTGATCAAAAATCCAACAATCAATTCAATCATCAAGCATTTTCATTTCTTGTAGTTGAAATCCACTTCCATTCGAAACATTTCTTAGAGCATCCACATTCAATTAGACTAGATATTCAACAAGTTTGGTACTTCATTTCAAGCTTCATCAAATCTCATCTGAGGTTGCAAGGAGGTACGAAGGAAGGATAAGGTTTTCATTATGTTTGTTTCTTTCCCTTATTTTCCATTTTCTTGGTAGACAAAGGTATAAGGGGATGTTAGTGAAGGGAGAAATAAGCATTTATGTGTATTGTTACAGTGGAGGAACCAAGGGAACTCATGGCTAGTCAAGTAGTGGAGTGATAAGGGTATTTTAAGTGGAGATATAAGGGTATATTGTTATGTTGTGTGTTTCATCTTGCAAGAACCAAATTCTAGCCAAGATTCCTTTGTGGAGGGATTAGGGGTAGTATGCATTATGGTCTCTCCTCTTTGCAAGCCTTATGGGTAGGCTTGGTAGTATGTGTCATATTTATGTTTGGTGTAATGTCTTTCTCTTATCTCATAACATGAGTGGGTCCATGATTGTGTAAGCATATTAGACATTGGTGTGTCATACCAAGTGACCTCTACATGTCATGTATGCAAGTTTTTGAAGAGAAAAATCACCCTTATTTTTTATGTGTGTTTTTTAGTTTGTATTTTATGGGAATTACAAATAGAATCAAAGCATAGGATCAAAGTATGGAACATTTGATATAGATTGATAATGTAATAGTGGAGCATGAGATTTGGGGGGAGATGGAAGTGTTATGTTATGTCATTAACAAATGTGTACTTGCGATGTTATGGATGTACCTATAGTTTTGTACCACTTAGTGTGGAATTGTGAGCTATCTCGACATTTTTTTTGACATGATTACTCCCTTGTGAATTCAATATTTATTGTACATGTGTTACTAATTTGTTATGTGAAAACCATGTTATTATTATTTCATACATGTATGACCAATGTGTTGTACGAAAAAAGTATTTTCTAGTGAATTGTGGATGTATCATGATGTTATATCACCATGTTTCATTGTATTGATGTTATTTACATGTTATGTGATAAATGTGTTCCTTGTACATTCCAATAATATCATGAAGTTATGAGCCCTATTATATTATGTTGGTGATATCTATAAATTATGTGATGAATGTGTCATGTTACGACCCATAAACATACTAAGATGTTGTATCCAGTTAGGCAGAGTACTTGTGTGTATGACATTATTTTTATGTCGTTGTGTAATAATTCATTATGTTAGTGATGTAATTATATGTTGTGTTGTGCTACCCTACATCACTGATCTATATGGGTAGTATTAAGGTGCAATTGTGGAGTGAGGAAATGTAAACAGTTGTCCATATTTACTCAAGTCAACTACGAGATAGGAAATGGAGTCTTACATAGACTAAAAATCCACTTTTTCATTTGATATGCATGTCATTTTCTCAATAGGTGTCATGCATATTGTGTAGCATGCACACCTTAGGCTTGGCAATGGAAACATGTAACCATCTTCTCATTTCTTAACTAGTTTTCTTGGGGATGATGTTTGTGTGGCTACGAACTATGTTGAGCCTGGTGGGATACTGAAGATGATGATTTAGATAGAGGCTTTGGTAGTTATATGGTTTTTACAAGTTATTATTTTTATTTTTGTATTCATTATCAATGTCAAATGAGTTCTGATTTCCAATGGATGTTGATACACGTGCTTAATGATATAACACCTTGTTGAATGGCCTTTTGAGGTTGCACAATGCTTTTTGATGTGAAGCTTTTCATACGTATTTTATTTTTAAACTTGATTGTATTTTGAACCAACACTTTTAATTGACTTATTTATAAGATTTAAGGCTCTTTTTTCCTTATTGTGATTTTTGTAGTTTGATTATGGCTACTTATTTCACCTATTTATCTTATTTTTTAGACTTCTTGAATTTTTATATCTTCTTGATTCAAAGGCTTATATATTTAAATGTTGTTTGGTTATTCATTCTCCAGTGTGAAATTTATATAATTATTTGATAAGTTGGTTTTTCTATGTTATATATGAATATTTGTTTTCCCTATACCCAATATGGTCCTTGTGAAATGTTCAACGTATGCCCAAGGGTCATAGGACTACATTGATTGGGGTTGCATGGTGCTAGGGATTTGGTTTTGAGGTGATGAGGCTCTAATTGTCTAGGTCCATAGAGTGACATGTCCTTGTTTTGGTACAATGATTCACTTTGTGTATTGGGAGGCATATGAAATTTTACTTTAGTGGCATCTAGATTTTTGTTCTTGTGAAGTATCAGGTGATTGGTGATTTACTTATGTGAGTCTTTTGTTGTGTATTTTTTGATACTTGATGCATCATGTTCCTTGTTGATTGGATGTGATATTTAGATCCATATTTTGACATTGTGTTGGAGACATTTGTTACTTTGAGTCATGTGACAACTTTTTGCATGTATAATATTGTGATGTATTTTTGTTTATATTAGGAACATATCATTATATTTCTCTATGTGACAACTTGTTGCATGTATAATATTTTGATGCTTTTTATTTATATTAGGCACATGTCATTATATTTCTCTATGTATGAGGCATGTGTTTTGAGTGTTGTGATATGTGGACTAAATCTCATTCTCCAGTGTGAAATTTATATAATTATCTGATAAGTTGGTTTTGCTATGTTATATACGAATATTTGTTTTCCCTATACCCAATATGGTCCTTGTGAAATGTTCAACGTATGCCCAAGGGTCATATGACTACATTGATTGGGGTTGCATGGTGCTAGGGATTTGGTTTTGAGGTGATGAGGTTCTAATTGTCTAGGTCCATAGAGTGACATGTCCTTGTTTTGGTACAATGATTCACTTTGTGTATTGGGAGGCATATGAAATTTTACTTTAGTGGCATCTAGATTTTTGTTCTTGTGAAGCATCAGGTGATTGGTGATTTACTTATGTGAGTCTTTTGTTGTGTATTTTTTGATACTTAAGGCATCATGTTCCTTGTTGATTGGATGTGATATTTAGATCCATATTTTGACATTGTGTTGGAGACATTTGTTACTTTGAGTCATGTGACAACTTGTTGCATGTATAATATTGTGATGTATTTTTGTTTATATTAGGCACATATCATTATATTTCTCTATGTGACAAATTGTTGCATGTATAATATTTTGATGCTTTTTATTTATATTAGGCACATGTCATTATATTTCTCTATGTATGAGGCATGTGTTTTGAGTGTTGTGATATGTGGACTAAATCTCATTCTCCAGTGTGAAATTTATATAATTATCTGACAAGTTGGTTTTGCTATGTTATTTATGAATATTTTTTTTCCCTATACCCAATATAGTCCTTGTGAAATGTTCAACGTATGCCCAAGGGTCATAGGACTACATTGATTGGGGTTGCATGGTGCTAGCGATTTGGTTTTGAGGTGATGAGGCTCTAATTGTCTAGGTCCATAGAGTGACATGTCCTTGTTTTGGTACAATGATTCACTTTGTGTATTGGGAGGCATATGAAATTTTACTTTAGTGGCATCTAGATTTTTGTTCTTGTGAAGTATCAGGTGATTGGTGATTTACTTATGTGAGTCTTTTGTTGTGTATTTTTTTATACTTGAGGCATCATGTTCCTTGTTGATTGGATGTGATATTTAGATCCATATTTTGTCATTGTGTTGGAGACATTTGTTACTTTGAGTCATGTGACAACTTTTTGCATGTATAATATTGTGATGTATTTTTGTTTATATTAGGCACATATCATTATATTTCTCTATGTGACAACTTGTTGCATGTATAATATTTTGATGCTTTTTATTTATATCAGGCACATGTCATTATATTTCTCTGTGTATGAGGCATGTGTTTTGAGTGTTGTGATAGGTGGACTAAATCTCATTCTCCAGTGTGAAATTTATATAATTATCTAATAAGTTGGTTTTGCTATGTTATATACGAATATTTGTTTTCCCTATACCCAATATGGTCCTTGTGAAATGTTCAACGTATGCCCAAGGGTCATAGGACTACATTGATTGGGGTTGCATGGTGCTAGGGATTTGGTTTTGAGGTGATGAGGCTCTAATTGTCTAGGTCCATAGAGTGACATGTCCTTGTTTTGGTACAATGATTCACTTTGTGTATTGGGAGGCATATGAAATTTTACTTTAGTGGCATCTAGATTTTTGTTCTTGTGAAGCATCAGGTGATTGGTGATTTACTTATGTGAGTCTTTTGTTGTGTATTTTTTGATACTTGAGGCATCATGTTCCTTGTTGATTGGATGTGATATTTAGATCCATATTTTGACATTGTGTTGGAGACATTTGTTACTTTGAGTCATGTGACAACTTGTTGCATGTATAATATTGTGATGTATTTTTGTTTATATTAGGCACATATCATTATATTTCTCTATGTGACAACTTGTTGCATGTATAATATTTTGATGCTTTTTATTTATATTAGGCACATGTCATTATATTTCTCTATGTATGAGGCATGTGTTTTGAGTGTTGTGATATGTGGACTAAATCTCATTCTCCAGTGTGAAATTTATATAATTATTTGATAAGTTGGTTTTGCTATGTTATTTATGAATTTTTTTTTTTCCCTATACCCATTATAGTCCTTGTGAAATGTTCAATGTATGCCCAAGGGTCATAGGACTACATTGATTGGGGTTACATGGTGCTAGGGATTTGGTTTTGAGGTGATGAGGCTCTAATTGTCTAGGTCCATAGAGTGACATGTCCTTGTTTTGGTACAATGATTCACTTTGTGTATTGGGAGGCATATGAAATTTTACTTTAGTGGCATCTAGATTTTTGTTCTTGTGAAGTATCAGGTGATTGGTGATTTACTTATGTGAGTCTTTTGTTGTGTATTTTTTGATACTTGAGGCATCATGTTCCTTGTTGATTGGATGTGATATTTAGATCCATATTTTGTCATTGTGTTGGAGACATTTTTTACTTTGAGTCATGTGACAACTTGTTGCATGTATAATATTGTGATGTATTTTTGTTTATATTAGGCACATATCATTATATTTCTCTATGTGACAACTTGTTGCATGTATAATATTTTGATGCTTTTTATTTATATCAGGCACATGTCATTATATTTCTCTGTGTATGAGGCATGTGTTTTGAGTGTTGTGATATGTGGACTAAATCTCATTCTCCAGTGTGAAATTTATATAATTATCTAATAAGTTGGTTTTGCTATGTTATTTATGAATATTTGTTTTCCCTATACCCAATATGGTCCTTGTGAAATGTTCAACATATGCCCAAGGGTCATAGGACTACATTGATTGGGGTTGCATGGTGCTAGGGATTTGGTTTTGAGGTGATGAGGCTCTAATTGTCTAGGTCCATAGAGTGACATGTCCTTGTTTTGGTACAATGATTCACTTTGTGTTTTGGGAGGCATATGAAATTTTACTTTAGTGGCATCTAGATTTTTGTTCTTGTGAAGTATCAGGTGATTGGTGATTTACTTATGTGAGTCTTTTGTTGTGTATTTTTTGATACTTGAGGCATCATGTTCCTTGTTGATTGGATGTGATATTTAGATCCATATTTTGACATTGTGTTGGAGACATTTTTTACTTTGAGTCATGTGACAACTTTTTGCATGTATAATATTGTGATGTATTTTTGTTTATATTAGGCACATATCATTATATTTCTCTATGTGACAACTTGTTGCATGTATAATATTTTGATGCTTTTTATTTATATTAGGCACATGTCATTATATTTCTCTATGTATGAGGCATGTGTTTTGAGTGTTGTGATATGTGGACTAAATCTCATTCTCCAGTGTGAAATTTATATAATTATTTGATAAGTTGGTTTTGCTATGTTATATATGAATATTTGTTTTCCCTATACCCAATATAGTCCTTGTGAAATGTTCAACGTATGCCCAAGGGTCATAGGACTACATTGATTGGGGTTGCATGGTGCTAGGGATTTGGTTTTGAGGTGATGAGGCTCTAATTGTCTAGGTCCATAGAGTGACATGTCCTTGTTTTGGTACAATGATTCACTATGTGTATTGGGAGGCATATGAAATTTTACTTTAGTGGCATCTAGATTTTTGTTCTTGTGAAGTATCAGGTGATTGGTGATTTACTTATGTGAGTCTTTTGTTGTGTATTTTTTGATACTTGAGGCATCATGTTCCTTGTTGATTGGATGTGATATTTAGATCCATATTTTGACATTGTGTTGGAGACATTTGTTACTTTGAGTCATGTGACAACTTGTTGCATGTATAATATTGTGATGTATTTTTGTTTATATTAGGCACATATCATTATATTTCTCTATGTGACAACGTGTTGCATGTATAATATTTTGATGCTTTTTATTTATATTATGCACATGTCATTATATTTCTCTATGTATGAGGCATGTGTTTTGAGTGTTGTGATATGTGGACTAAATCTTTCTTCCCTTTGGGGGTTGGTGGCCTTTTTATGAGTAAAATTCATGTTAAAATGTGATAAATAATATTGTTTAGAGTTGGAATGTGTTGTGTTATTGGGATTTATATGATGTTGTGATGTCATGTATTATTGGGAAATTTATGGAAAATCAAAATCCAAAATTGTTAATTATGAAAAACATTTAAGAAATGAATTAAATGAATAACAAAAAGAACTAATAATATTCACATAACATGAATAATTGGAGAAAAATACTCCTGAGTGGATTATGTTCAATGGAAAGGTCCCTTTCCTTAATGAAATTGGTGGTTTTTGTGTCTTTTTTTCACTCATGTGCATCTTTAGTCAGCCTTTTCCTTGTTGTTGCATCATGGATGATACTCTTATAAGGGGAAGGAGATGTACCCCTCCCACTTTCTTCCTCATCCACGCTTCTTATGAAGCACTCTAGTTTGGTGTCCTGAGTCTATTTCCCTTTTGATGATGGTATGTTTATGCTAAAAATGCTTAACCATCCACTTGTGAGAGATAATATTAACTAAAATTGTAAGTTCCCATGATCACCCAGTTTGATGTGTTGGTATGGGCTTACACTCACATGTTTTAGGTTCATGATTATGTTTAAGGTATATTGTAATAATAATCCTATGAATTCTCACATAGTGAGTGAATGATTCTGATAAAGGGTGAGGTTTAGAGTTAGTAGGTATTGCTTGTGAGTTTTTTCTTATGATCTGAGCTTCATTGGTGCGGTAGTTTTTGCATTAAAGCATGCTTGGTTATTATTCCAACCTCAACCTAATACGACCGTGACTCAAAGTATTTATTTTTCTATAGTATAATTCAATCATGAAATCATTATATCTTATTCATTTAATAAATTTTGAAGCCCTTAGTTAATGTGAGATTGATATCTCTTAAAGCTTTATAAAAAAATTACATTTAAGATATCCTTTCACACACACACACACACACACACACACACACACACACACACACACACACACACACACACACACACACACACACACACACACACACACACACACACACACACACACACACACACACACACACACACACACACACACACACACACACACATGAATTTAAATATTTTTAGAACTATTCAAATTCATAAATGGTGGTAATAATAATAATTATAAAAAAGCTAAAGTGGTTTTAGGGACAAGGGGAAAAGGGTTCAGTTTGTTTTAGTGCCTTTATCATTTTTGGGCATCTTCTAAGGGAAAACAAGTGTGGAAGCCACCATTAAGGGAGGTGTGTCCATGAATCACCTTGGAGTGGCATTTAGACACCAAGGTTGTAGGATATACACTAGATGGGTTCACTGAAATAGCCTTCGAAACTTTCAAGAAAATGCAAATGGTAGGTTTTAATCCAAACTCCAATACTCATAATCTATATTGCATTGAAATAGGTGTATGGGTTTGTTTAAAAAATGACTCAAGGAATTTTGGCCCCATGGTTTTCAATGATTCAAATAAATGAGAAAGACACGTTTAAATGTCAACCTCTAAAACCTAGTTATTATTCTCCTAGCCATCACCAAAATGGGAGCACAATTTGTGCATGCCAGTAGGACTAAAGAGAGAAAAAGGTTGAAACCTTAGTTTATCTAACCAATAGGGATGTAGTAGTGAGTTATGCATGGTCGTGAAGAGGAGATTAGCCCAATAAATTCACCTTTACTAGAAAACTCACTGCATGTGTTAAAATAAGATCTTTGAAGCATCGTGCAAGAATCCATAAAAACATTATTGAGAATTGATAGTTATTAGATGTTGTAGTTTTAATTTAACTAATATAAATGTATGTAAAAGGTGGAAGCATGTTGAAGGCAAGGGAACCAATTTGACAAAATGTTTCTAATAATTTTGGTCTCAATGAATGCATAAACCTGTTGGTTGGAGTCTTTCTAGAAAACTCAACATTTTTATGCTTTAATGAGGAATATATGTTGAAAACTATGACCATTTGATTTTTTTTTCAATTCATGGTTCTTGCACGACATCACCAAGTATGAAATAATCAATTTTTTTTTGTATGTGCCTATCAAATTATAGACAATTTTGGAACAAGTTTTAACATACTGTGAGAATGTGGTCACATGGAATATGGTCTCGTGGAATATGATGATTAGAGGATATTAAAAAAATTGGCTTCTTAAAATTGTCTGGAACTTTTGATCAAATGAAAATGACAAGATTAAATCTAGAATTTGTTATCCTTTGATAACACACTCCCAACACATGTCAAAATGAAATGTTGTGGTAGAAGGATATGCATTATATGAGTTTGTTGAATATGAAATCAAGTAAATGATATTGGTAGGTTCTAATAAAAACTTTATAACTTTTGTTAGCATACTATAACATATCCTTGAATAGAGGCATGAGATTTTTGTTGGGTAGCCATGAAAGAACCATGGGATTTGGATCTTGAGGCCATGTGTTGTTGCAAATGAATCGATTAAAAAGTATTAAAATAAGGAAGCATAATTTGAGGCACATGAACTAGTTGAAAAAATGGCTAAAAGAGTTGGGATCTCATTGATTATGTGTGGACCCTCCCTAAGAACCCATATGCACTATTTCTTAGTTTAATAGGCATGTATTTATTATTATCTTCTATATTGTTTTCATAATTACACTCTTATTTTCAGTAAGAATATAAATTTAATTTTAGATGGAAGCGTGCAAATCAAATTTAATATTAATGACCCATAATGAAAAACTTTTTAAATCAGATTTTTATACCAAATTAAATCAACCACAAAAAAGACCTTATTATGGGTGGTGTTATAATCAACTTAATCATGAACTTACAGAAAATAATCCAAAACATGATTTCCCATGCATTTGTGGATTAGGCCTCCAACCGGGAAGGAAAAATACTTGAAAAATAAAAAAATTCGGTGAAAAATAGCCTTTTAGATGTTATAAATCCTCTATGAAATTGACGTACAAGAAGCATATGTCACCTACTGATCTACAATATTGTCTTTGAAATACATGATTAGATACATATTGATATTTGTATAGCCCATAAACTTCACCTAGCCATTTTTTTGATACATTTTCAAAGTGCATTTCATAGGCACTTTGGAGAGCTAGTTGTAAGAGGTAACCACTCAACATTGTGAAACCACTTTTGTATCGCCTTGTTTTTAAAGCATATAGATCAAGAAAATGAGTTCTACCACCTGAAACCTTTTTATTCCTATATTTAAAATTGTGTACCATATGTATTTTCATCTAATTCCCTTGAAAAGTGTTTTGTGTACATTTTGGAGTCACCTTGGCTTACGTTACTCAAGCAAAAAACTATTAAATTTTATTAACTGGCTCTGGAATGTGCCTCTAAAATGAGATTCGGTTATAATTTTTCAATTCCACTAGCTTTTCTACATTCTAACCATATTGGAGAATAGGTTGGAAGTAACTTTACTTCCTAGTCAAGTGTTCGGTGACCTTTTTTAAGGTTGTTTTGTAGCAGCTTGGGCTAGTTTGAATGGTACCATGACTAAGCCCTATTGAATAAACTTTGACTTTCATGACACCATTGGATGGTACAATTAAATTTATGTTTAGAAACATTTTTAGTAGATATAAATAACCTCTATAAACACATATAACCAAACGATGGATGGAAATTACGTTTGCGTGAAAAATATCATGTTTTCCTCCTTGAACGTCCTTAGTGGCAATGATAATTTTCTATCATTTGTCCCAGATGATGGGTCTAGTTTATGACCCAAAATGTTATACTTCCTAAATAAACACATAGGCATCCAAGTATGTTTTTACAATGACAGAAAATTTGCATGAAGAAATCACAAACTCTTTCTCTCTCAACACTGAAATATGAATAGATTATAATATTATATGAAAAAGTTTGATTGTTCTCTCTCATAACTCATACTTGATTACACAAATAAAATTGGTTATTTTGTGAAGAAAATTAACTTTTATATCTTTTTTTCCATACCTAGAAAAAATATTTTTAAATATAATTTTTTTGGAAAATAATGATTTTTCCTCTCTTTTAACTATGAATACAATTGTATGATAGTATTGTTAGACTGGAGAAGTGGAATCCATGTTAGTTTTGTGATAACCCCTTGATGATGTAGGTGGCAGGAGATGTAGTGAAAATGTAAAGTAGTGTACTCAAAAATTGAGTTGCAAATAGTTATATTTAAATTGTATTATTCATTTGAAAAAGAAATTGGATCACTATCTTGAGAATTATTGTATTGTTTTATCTTGGATAGTTATTACATCAGTTGAAAATAATTTCAATTGATAGTATCATATGTGGAATTTTTAAAATATCGTGTATATATGAAAAGTATGTTGTATCTTAGATCTAATATATTGAATTTATCTCTATGTGACAACTTGTTGCATGTATAATATTTTGATGCTTTTTATTTATATTAGGCACATGTCATTATATTTCTCTATGTATGAGGCATGTGTTTTGAGTGTTGTGATATGTGGACTAAATCTTTCTTCCCTTTGGGGGTTGGTGGCCTTTTTATGAGTAAAATTCATGTTAAAATGTGATAAATAATATTGTTTAGAGTTGGAATGTGTTGTGTTATTGGGATTTATATGATGTTGTGATGTCATGTATTATTGGGAAATTTATGGAAAATCAAAATCCAAAATTGTTAATTATGAAAAACATTTAAGAAATGAATTAAATGAATAACAAAAAGAACTAATAATATTCACATAACATGAATAATTGGAGAAAAATACTCCTGAGTGGATTATGTTCAATGGAAAGGTCCCTTTCCTTAATGAAATTGGTGGTTTTTGTGTCTTTTTTCACTCATGTGCATCTTTAGTCAGCCTTTTCCTTGTTGTTGCATCATGGATGATACTCTTATAAGGGGAAGGAGATGTTACCCCTCCCACTTTCTTCCTCATCCACGCTTCTTATGAAGCACTCTAGTTTGGTGTCCTGAGTCTATTTCCCTTTCTGATGATGGTATGTTTATGCTAAAAATGCTTAACCATCCACTTGTGAGAGATAATATTAACTAAAATTGTAAGTTCCCATGATCACCCAGTTTGATGTGTTGGTATGGGCTTACACTCACATGTTTTAGGTTCATGATTATGTTTAAGGTATATTGTAATAATAATCCTATGAATTCTCACATAGTGAGTGAATGATTCTGATAAAGGGTGAGGTTTAGAGTTAGTAGGTATTGCTTGTGAGTTTTTTTCTTATGATCTGAGCTTCATTGGTGCGGTAGTTTTTGCATTAAAGCATGCTTGGTTATTATTCCAACCTCAACCTAATACGACCGTGACTCAAAGTATTTATTTTTCTATAGTATAATTCAATCATGAAATCATTATATCTTATTCATTTAATAAATTTTGAAGCCCTTAGTTAATGTGAGATTGATATCTCTTAAAGCTTTATAAAAAAATTACATTTAAGATATCCTTTCACACACACACACACACACACACACACACACACACACACACACACACACACACACACACACACACACACACACACACACACACACACACACACACACACACACACACACACACACACACACACACACACACACACACACACACACATGAATTTAAATATTTTTAGAACTATTCAAATTCATAAATGGTGGTAATAATAATAATTATAAAAAAGCTAAAGTGGTTTTAGGGACAAGGGGAAAAGGGTTCAGTTTGTTTTAGTGCCTTTATCATTTTTGGGCATCTTCTAAGGGAAAACAAGTGTGGAAGCCACCATTAAGGGAGGTGTGTCCATGAATCACCTTGGAGTGGCATTTAGACACCAAGGTTGTAGGATATACACTAGGATGGGTTCACTGAAATAGCCTTCGAAACTTTCAAGAAAATGCAAATGGTAGGTTTTAATCCAAACTCCAATACTCATAATCTATATTGCATTGAAATAGGTGTATGGGTTGTTTAAAAAATGACTCAAGGAATTTTGGCCCCATGGTTTTCAATGATTCAAATAAATGAGAAAGACACGTTTAAATGTCAACCTCTAAAACCTAGTTATTATTCTCCTAGCCATCACCAAAATGGGAGCACAATTTGTGCATGCCAGTAGGACTAAAGAGAGAAAAAGGTTGAAACCTTAGTTTATCTAACCAATAGGGATGTAGTAGTGAGTTATGCATGGTCGTGAAGAGGAGATTAGCCCAATAAATTCACCTTTACTAGAAAACTCACTGCATGTGTTAAAATAAGATCTTTGAAGCATCGTGCAAGAATCCATAAAAACATTATTGAGAATTGATAGTTATTAGATGTTGTAGTTTTAATTTAACTAATATAAATGTATGTAAAAGGTGGAAGCATGTTGAAGGCAAGGGAACCAATTTGACAAAATGTTTCTAATAATTTTGGTCTCAATGAATGCATAAACCTGTTGGTTGGAGTCTTTCTAGAAAACTCAACATTTTTATGCTTTAATGAGGAATATATGTTGAAAACTATGACCATTTGATTTTTTTTTCAATTCATGGTTCTTGCACGACATCACCAAGTATGAAATAATCAATTTTTTTTTGTATGTGCCTATCAAATTATAGACAATTTTGGAACAAGTTTTAACATACTGTGAGAATGTGGTCACATGGAATATGGTCTCGTGGAATATGATGATTAGAGGATATTAAAAAAATTGGCTTCTTAAAATTGTCTGGAACTTTTGATCAAATGAAAATGACAAGATTAAATCTAGAATTTGTTACCTTTGATAACACACTCCCAACACATGTCAAAATGAAATGTTGTGGTAGAAGGATATGCATTATATGAGTTTGTTGAATATGAAATCAAGTAAATGATATTGGTAGGTTCTAATAAAAACTTTATAACTTTTGTTAGCATACTATAACATATCCTTGAATAGAGGCATGAGATTTTTGTTGGGTAGCCATGAAAGAACCATGGGATTTGGATCTTGAGGCCATGTGTTGTTGCAAATGAATCGATTAAAAAGTATTAAAATAAGGAAGCATAATTTGAGGCACATGAACTAGTTGAAAAAATGGCTTAAAAGAGTTGGGATCTCATTGATTATGTGTGGACCCTCCCTAAGAACCCATATGCACTATTTCTTAGTTTAATAGGCATGTATTTATTATTATCTTCTATATTGTTTTCATAATTACACTCTTATTTTCAGTAAGAATATAAATTTAATTTTAGATGGAAGCGTGCAAATCAAATTTAATATTAATGACCCATAATGAAAAACTTTTTAAATCAGATTTTATACCAAATTAAATCAACCACAAAAAAGACCTTATTATGGGTGGTGTTATAATCAACTTAATCATGAACTTACAGAAAATAATCCAAAACATGATTTCCCATGCATTTGTGGATTAGGCCTCCAACCGGGAAGGAAAAATACTTGAAAAATAAAAAAATTTGGTGAAAAATAGCCTTTTAGATGTTATAAATCCTCTATGAAATTGACGTACAAGAAGCATATGTCACCTACTGATCTACAATATTGTCTTTGAAATACATGATTAGATACATATTGATATTTGTATAGCCCATAAACTTCACCTAGCCATTTTTTTGATACATTTTCAAAGTGCATTTCATAGGCACTTTGGAGAGCTAGTTGTAAGAGGTAACCACTCAACATTGTGAAACCACTTTTGTATCGCCTTGTTTTAAAGCATATAGATCAAGAAAATGAGTTCTACCACCTGAAACCTTTTTATTCCTATATTTAAAATTGTGTACCATATGTATTTTCATCTAATTCCCTTGAAAAGTGTTTTGTGTACATTTTGGAGTCACCTTGGCTTACGTTACTCAAGCAAAAACTATTAAATTTTATTAACTGGCTCTGGAATGTGCCTCTAAAATGAGATTCGGGTTATAATTTTTCAATTCCACTAGCTTTTCTACATTCTAACCATATTGGAGAATAGGTTGGAAGTAACTTTACTTCCTAGTCAAGTGTTCGGTGACCTTTTTTAAGGTTGTTTTGTAGCAGCTTGGGCTAGTTTGAATGGTACCATGACTAAGCCCTATTGAATAAACTTTGACTTTCATGACACCATTGGATGGTACAATTAAATTTATGTTTAGAAACATTTTTAGTAGATATAAATAACCTCTATAAACACATATAACCAAACGATGGATGGAAATTACGTTTGCGTTGAAAAATATCATGTTTTCCTCCTTGAACGTCCTTAGTGGCAATGATAATTTTCTATCATTTGTCCCAGATGATGGGTCTAGTTTATGACCCAAAATGTTATACTTCCTAAATAAACACATAGGCATCCAAGTATGTTTTTACAATGACAGAAAATTTGCATGAAGAAATCACAAACTCTTTCTCTCTCAACACTGAAATATGAATAGATTATAATATTATATGAAAAAGTTTGATTGTTCTCTCTCATAACTCATACTTGATTACACAAATAAAATTGGTTATTTTGTGAAGAAAATTAACTTTTATATCTTTTTTTCCATACCTAGAAAAAATATTTTTAAATATAATTTTTTTGGAAAATAATGATTTTTCCTCTCTTTTAACTATGAATACAATTGTATGATAGTATTGTTAGACTGGAGAAGTGGAATCCATGTTAGTTTTGTGATAACCCCTTGATGATGTAGGTGGGCAGGAGATGTAGTGAAAATGTAAAGTAGTGTACTCAAAAATTGAGTTGCAAATAGTTATATTTAAATTGTATTATTCATTTGAAAAAGAAATTGGATCACTATCTTGAGAATTATTGTATTGTTTTATCTTGGATAGTTATTACATCAGTTGAAAATAATTTCAATTGATAGTATCATATGTGGAATTTTTAAAATATCGTGTATATATGAAAAGTATGTTGTATCTAGATTAATATATTGAATTTCAAGAACTATTTCTCAATAGTTTTAGCCTTGTATGGTAAATGAACAATATATAAATAAACTGAAACAAACAAATAGTTTAAGTTTGGATTACTCCTTAAACCTAAACTACATTATTTTATTCCTTGGTGGAACCAAAGATAATAAGAGAAACCCTTAAACCCATAGGAAATAACACTTCTAATTTCACAAATTATATATTCATTTAAACATGTAAGATGGGACTTGATATAAAACCAAACCCTATAATCTAATATTAAAACTTGATCATATTGTCCATTGGTAAACACCTTATTTTGGTGAGCTCTTTCTATTTTTCATGTTAGAATGTTTATATTGTGTGTTATTAACTTGAAGGGATAGAGTCATGTGTGACCCTTACCCCATAACATGTCTGTTTCCATTCTTTATGACAATGGGTGGTTATTTTTTGAACATATCTTATAGGTGGAATCCCATAATGTACAACCAAAATTGTGCTTAACAAGAATTGATTGAGTGTGTCATTTAGACTTGAATTGATCCCTCATAGATTTGTTATTGAATATTTGTTTCTACTTATTAAAGTTAAAATGGGGTGTTCCCTTAAGGGGAACACGATAAACTAGAAATAGAAATACATAACTTGGAAAAAAATGGCATGTGGCTCTTATATGCTTAAAATGTCATGTAAAAAAAATATTAAATAAGTAATTTATTTGTAATATAAGTGTAAGATAATTGAAAGCTATGTAAATTGTGGATGAAATTCCTTCTTAACTCTCTTAGTGGTTTTGTTATTTTGTTTTGTTTCACGCTTTTGAGAAAATGTGGAGCTAAATTGTTGTTTTCATGATTGTATGTAAGTGTGCATTTATATAAGGGGTTAAATTACATCAATTCTTATGGGATGTATAAGGGGTTGTTATTAAAGTGAGAATAAGGATTTGTGTGTGTTTTTGCATTCTTAGAACAAAGGGAATTCGTGGCTAGTATTAATGGAGTGATAAGGGTGTTTTGAGTGGATGGATAAGGGTATATTATTATGTTGTGTGTTTTATCTTGGAGTAACAAAAGGATATCTAGGATTCCTTCATGGATGGATATGGTGTAGTACACATGATGGTATCTCCCCTTTGCAAGCCTTATGGGTAGGCTTGGTGGTATGTGTCATCATTACATTTGATATAATTTATTTGTCTTATATCCTCACATGAGTGAGCACATATTTGTGAAGCATATTAGATATTGGTGTGTTATAGCAAGTGATCCCTAAGTGTCATGTATGCAAGTGTTTAAAGATTAAAAAATTACCATGTTTGCTATGCATGATTTTTGGTCTGTATTTTGAGGTTATTACATTTGTACTATGTTCTATTATCAATTCTGAAAATATTATCTGATCAAATTATTATAAAACCTCTTTTCTTCATGACATAACTTTATATTTATATTTTCATCTTTCCTATTTGAAAACATAAGGAAGGATCAGAATGTAAGATCCAGTCTTTGTTAACCTATATGGTATCACCTCTTCATTTTCAACATCCTATTTGGGTCATTTTATCTTCCTAGATTTAACCTTATTAGAATATTTAACATATGGAAGGCTATATAAACATGTCAACATCACTTTATAACTCACCTAACACTCTTATAATCGCATATTATAAATATCATTCCAAAAGCACTCAAAGGTTTCCTAAGTCTACCCAAATCAGTTTCACATCATTTAAATATAAAATAAATCCCTACCATAGGTATGCACCACACAACTAGGTTTAAGAGTCTATATTTTTCCATTTCCAAACAAAGGTCATATATCCATGTCTTAACAAGAGCAAGATCACTCTAAACATTATTCAAGGGTTTAAAACAACAAAGGGTTAAGTCACATAGTTGAGGCACTCCACATCTCTTTAATACCATGATGGGTACATTTTATATTATGCAGTTATCTCATTATCTCGGTTTCACGAGACAAAGGGAACCCATAGGGGGTTGGTTAGCTATTCACACTTGCACAAGCACCTAAGGGAAATACATAAGGCTTGATCCCACAATAAAGGCATTTAGTGTAACACTTGGATTGGTTCAACACCTTGGAGTCTAACTGTCAAGAGTAGTCCAACCTCAACCACACAAACATTTTTTCTCCTTTTGGTTTGTTAACTCTTTGATGAAGGGTTATGTAGGTTGCTAGGGTTTTCCAATTTGTTGTAGGTGATTATAGGTCATATTGGATTTGTGTGAGAAAGAGCAATATACAATGAAATTCATTTCCATACAATCGAAGCACACAAGAAGTATTAGATCTGAACTATTAAAGGGTAAAATACCATACAGTTCTAGGTCATGACCTTATACATTAGGTCTGGACTATACATTAGTTGTAAAGTCCTACCCCTGTTGAGTTTTAAGGTTTGGAACTTTCATCAAAGCATTTATAATTTCTTATGAGCTTATTTCATTGTCTTGTGCATCTAGATCATCCTTATTTTATCATGTATAGCTAAGTTTCTTTCTCCTCTTGTGTATTTTAGAAAGTGTTTATTGTTTATCAAGTGTTACATGCTTGAATGCATTAATTTGATTGTGAATTATCAATGTTAGAATTTAATTAGATCAAAATATTCTTATTTTCTAAACCCTTGCATACTTATAAATCGTTGTGTATTTCCATAACACCTATAGAATTTAATTATGGTGTAAACACCACTAGTACTCCCATTATCCTTTCTTCGCACTTTCTTTATACACTATCATGACTCACACTTTGGTCAAGAATGGGCTAGAGATTAAAATTCACAATTGGACAAATGTAAATTATTTCTAAATTTACAATAAATTACTATATACATAGGCATTCTTATTTTAGTATTTTATTTTTAATAACTTACCTTTTATGGTGTATATCATCCTATTTGGAATATTTTTCACAATTGTAAGATTTGCACACATGGAGGTGATATGGGGGGGTGGCTATGATAGCGATCATTTCCCATTAATTTTAAAGGAAAATTTAATTTGTTTAGTAAAAAAATATTTATCATGCTAGTTTTTTATTTTTCTTCACTTTTCTCTTATTGCAGATTTTTCCTCCTTGCTTGACATTGAATACCACCCCCAAGGGGATGGACTAAGTGGTATATCTGATCCCTATATAAATAGTGAGTACTTTCACTTATGATTTGAATACATAGTCCATTTCCATATTCTTTCATATATGCTACACTTGATCTCCATTTTCTAACTTTACAAGTAGTGAGGCATCTTGAATGGATTCACTTTATTTTAAAGTTAAGTAAGTTATGTATCTATAACCCTCCCCATTTCATTTGTTGCATCACTTCTCAGGGAATACACCTTATTTGATTTATGATATGGTGCTTCCCCAAGGAGGAAATATGTATACACCAAGATTTTACATGGTGCAACATTTCAAATAGATCAAATGATGGTTTTGTAGATACCTAAAACTAGACTTATAGAATTTGTAGATTAATCCTTGGCATTCAACTCACCTCATATCTCAGTGTGCATTAAATTGACTAATTCCTACACATCTCTTTCTCAACTAGAACTATCATTGACTAGATAAAACTTTTCATCTATCATTGAATAGTAAAAATCTCATTCTTAGAATGTACAACAAATCTTTGAACATATAGCTACCATATTCAACTAAAATTTTCATTATGTGTTGCATCCAGAAGAATTCAGCCATGATAGGAAAAGTTACCTAGCCAATTTTTTCTTAAGCTAATGAATTCATCCTCCAAATATCTAATGATCATATTTTAAATTTCACAAGTTACCTCATTGGCCTAATATCATTTGAGAGATAAATATTTCCACAATGGTCACCTATAAAAGCATAGACATATAACCCATTTGAAGGGACTCACCTCTCACATATTTAGGCTACCTTGGAGATCATAACAAATCACCAAATTATTATATCATTCCCTTAAACATATTCATCCGACTCTAAGTCTACATACACCAAATGTGGCATCCCTAAGCTAATTTTTAAAGCTACATCTCACACATTAAAGATCATTTCTAAGTGTTGGAGGTCCTAATTAAAGTCTACATTACCACACACATACGCATTGTACATAATTTTCTCTTTAGAGTATTTATATGTAGGCATGGTGGGTGCCACTTAAAAACCTTTTTTAGGTCCCCAAGAAAAGAAGAATAAGAAAAGGCCCTAATCATCTACACAATTACAATCACAAATTTTCAACCATAAAAGAAAAATCTACATATAGGAAAAAAAATCTAGAATTGAGATCCTTATCAAAGCCATAAAGGACACATTGTCCATACATGACAAAGTCACCTTAGTGACTTTGTATAATATAGGAAAAAAATTCCTCCACATACAGCCAAATTTATAGATTTTCAGCATAACTTGAGGACAACTTGAACATCCTTCCTATACATTCTCATATCACTATCATCAAATCCCAATACAAAATCAATTCAACCCTCTCAAACAACACTTTTACTTTCCTAAGTTATTTCATCTATGTTATTGTAATTTTTCATTATAATTTGATCATGATTTAGTATCTAAAATTTGACCTTTATTTTATTTTAATTTGACATTATTTCATCTTTAAACAATTGTTTAATGCTTTAGTTAGAATAAAATCTAATAGTTTACATTACATTTTGGTGAACCCACTTATTTAATTTACGTGCAACAAAAAATTTACTTATTTCCCCTTAAGGTCTTAGATTTAAACCCCCTATTTTTATTCTTAGACTAATATTCATCCTCTTAGTGATTTACCAAAACCCTAGTACAATTTCTAGAACAATCAAATGATATCTTATTATTCCATCTAAGATAGTTAAATCCTTAACTCTAACATGTCATAGTGCCTGATTAGGTGGCACTTCAATTGATCATATCCAAATACCCCTAAATCATCTATGTCATAAGAAAATCATCCATATATATGATGCTCTTTTGTCTTCTCAAATTGAGGTTACTCTTATAATGGCGGTAATAATATTTGGGTTCATGGTGATTATACATCTATTACCAATGATACCATTGTCATTGAGGCCATGTTTAAACATAAAAGTGGCCAAATTGAACCTAATCCTAATCAATCATCTATAATTCAATAAATGTTACCTATAATTGAAATGAAAGTCTTTACAAAATTACTTGAGGAAAAATCACACCATTTTGATCATATCATTACCATGTAACAATCCACCCAATAATAAAAGGCACAACTATCAAGTGCTACAAATTTTCTATCCATGGTATTTTCTTCACCTTTAAGTGTTACTACTGAAGCATTCAACCCACCTTCACATACACCTAATATGCAAACTATAGGGGCATTACATGTGGCTTCTTAAGCTACAACATATCCACATCATATGGCTTCTACACAAAGAATTTCCCCTTTTTATATGGTTCATGTTCCTCCTATTTTTTCTTCAACAAATACAAACATAAATAACTCTCTTATCGTAAACAAAATAAAAGATCACTACAAACTCCATTGAGTTACTCAAAAACCCTTTAACACTTGAATTTCTCAACTATACCCTACCTTGTATTACTCCATCAAAGCTTTCCTTTTACGATGGAATATTAATCTTCAGTAGCACCTTCATGCTTTCATCGCCTCATCTATGGAGTATATACATGATTATGCATTGATTACTAAGTTATTTCCACATAACCTATAAGAATATGTACTTGATTGGTTTTATAAACTTCATCCAATATCCATTATAGACATCCTAAGCTCTCGTTGATATTTTCTTTACACATTTTCAATCAATATTGGGAAATGTTTTTAATTCACACAAATTACTCAAGTCAAACAATAATCACATTAAAAGGCGGTGGATTAAGTATCAAGATATAATATCTTGCTTTCATGTAAACCTAAGCACATCGACAAAAATTAATTAATCAAATTTTTCATTATTATTCTAATTCTTAAGCTTCATGAATGAGTCATGTTTATTAATCGTATATATTTTGAGGTCTTTATGCATGGGCATTATGGGACTTAGACAAAACCCACACTAGAGAGGGAGGGTGTGTGTAAATATCAAAAGGATGTGAAGAATAGAAGGAAGGAGACAACGATGGGAGTACCATTGTAATGAGGAAGGAGTTGTCTCGAAAGTAACCAAAAAAATTAGCTATGTGAGAGGTTATTGAAGATTGTAAATGAAAGTGAGTACACTAGAAGAAAGAAGAGTCCTATGAAAAGGTCTAGATGGAGCAAAGCATGTATAAAATCATGACAAAGAAAGGGGCATAAAAGGAATAAACTAAAAGTAACAATAACCAGATCGTACCAAGCCAAGAACATAGATGCTAATCAAACACCACGATCAATAAGATGAAAGAAATTCACCAATATAACTTTACATAAAACCTTTGTAAACAAATGAGAAGCAATATCATATATTATTATGGAACTCAATGCAATACAATGAGAATGGGCCTTGCTTAAATAGGTAAGGAATAACAATCTAAGAACCAGTCAAGGTCGTAGATCAAGCCATAAATCAAGGAAATAACTAGTCATCAATGAACTAGTCAAGACCATAGATTTAGGAGATAAATAGACATCAAGGATCTAGTCAATACCATAGATCAAGGAAATAACTATACCTAACAACTAGATAATATCTCCTAATATCTAAATAAGATAAAAGAAATATCCACACACATAAGTGGGTGAGGATAAATACAAAAAAGGTAAATAAAGTACCTCGGTGAACATGAGCTAAGGTAAATACCTACTCTAACATACACAACAAAAGAAAATTTACTAAAAGTATAAAGGATATTCACGGAGATAAGAAGAAAAGGTAGTGAGAGAAGTCACTTGAAGACCATAAACAGGGGTTCACACGGGGAACCTGAGAAGTATGATAGAAGGATAAGTGCAAAATACTAGTAGATGGTTAACCTGTGAGGAAAATAGTCAAGAGGAAAAGGTGTCACCAAGAATAGAAACAATGAGAAGAGGAAGGCATACCATAAGAAGATGTGCATGGAAATTGGAGTTAGGCGTTGTTAGGAGAATAGCCAAGTGAAGAAGCCACAAGAGAATGGTTTATAAGGTGTGTGTGAAATAAGGTGTATCAAGAGAGAAGTAGAGGCTAGTGAAGGATCTTAAGGAAGTAAAGTGTACAGACGAGCATACCAAGGAGGCGGGCCAACAAGCATGAAGATCGTTAGGAGAAGTGGCAAGGACAAAAGGAAAAGTGACTGAGAGTCATAGAGGCATACACAAAAGAGTTACGCATAAGGAAAATGGAGGCACACAATAATGGGTGTGTAAGCTGAGAGAAAGGTACAAGGAGTAAGCTAGGAGAAGAAATAGATGCATGGAGAAAGAGGAGGAGAAGTGAGGCATATAAGAGAAAGGTGCATAAGAAAATGGTTTGTCAAAGTAGCAACCAAAGAAGGTGCACAAGGACACGAAAGAGGAGGAAGATAAATATTATAGGTGTGATAATAAGAGTAGAAGAAGCACATGGAATATTGAGAGAAGAAGATAAGAGCAGCAGTGCACGAGGATGAAGCCTGAGGTGAAAAGACAAGGTGATAGTTATCAAAAGAGGGACAAAGGAAAAGTCTGAAGGGCCACGTGATTGATGGTGACCGGGATGATAGGAAGGTGGATAAGGGAATAATAACACCATGTGACATGGAAAGTGGAGATTAGATATAATTATATCACACAGATTAGAGTAATAAAAATGACATATTCAAATTTGAAGTCTAAATGAGAAGAATGGAGAAGCCAACACAAAAGTGAGAAAAAGTGGGAAGATCGAGTGTGTGCATCTATAAATAGTAGTGAGATATTAAGTTAATGTTTGTTGACCACCGAGTTGGATTTAGTCAGATGGTTTTGGGAAGATGGTCAAAATTGTTTACCAAGACCAGAAAAAGGAAGAGAGTGTGAAGGGTCGAGAGGTAAAAGGTTGGGATTGATCATGGATCTGAGGTGAGGATAGACTTGTTTAGCCCTAGGAGGTGCCAACAATTGTATAAACCATACAGGGATGTGTATGCTTCTTGTGAGATCAATAATGTATGTATATGTTATATGGCCATTGATTCAAGAAATATAGGGAAAACATAAATAGTTTTCCCAGTCTGTTGCTTGACTTTAGGAAGCAACCGGGGAGTACCTGATAGAGGTTTCTATGCTTCTTCGGGTCCTCTGTCAAATATTCAAAGTATATGGTATCAATATCATAGAAAGTAATATGTTGACTTAAAAAACCATGTAGTTGTCTAACAATAACAAATTTAAATAAAAACCCCCATGTAAGGGTAAACAAACTGATAATAATAAGGTTATAATTATTAATGTTACACAATCTATTCCTATAATAATTTGTATAACTACTTCTACACAATGTTATAATCACTTTTCATAACCTCCTCACATTATCTTACACAAACTACTTGAGTGTAAATAATCTAATTACTATCACCTACTATCATTGACACAACCAAGCAATAAGGATCTAGGTTTAATGATAATTATGCCTATGATTATCATTAATTCCTCAAACACGCTATGAATCAATTTTTTGAACTATGAAAGAAAATCTAAGAGATTCCTAAAACTGAAACCATTTCTCTATAATATCTTGAGCCAACAACTAACGTGACATTTGTTAAACCCAATTCATGCATATTGTTACTCACCAACCCATTTCCTAATCATGCTTAAATGTATAAAGTATAAAAAGTTTGAATGGATTATCATGCGGTTTCTCCTCTAATAACCTATTATATTCACATCTAATTGATAATATTATTGATATTTAAATTAGTATAAAAATAAAAAATACCACTAATTACATTTTACGATTCAAATATTCATCATGATGAGGAAGAAACATCTAAACCTATTTTAATTTGTGCATTTGTCAATTCATAACCTATTCAAAGTGTTAAGGTAGATAATAGATATAGCCATAATATTTACACACTGAAACTTCTTACGTCTCTTGGATATACTACATGGAACATCATGAGTACTACTGATATAGCTCTGGTACTTGGTTGCAAGTGATAACAAAACACTTAGAGGCATAGTTTTATAGGTACAAGTTTGACCTAAGAGGACAACCACTTGGTTCTTTGTAGTATATTCCAATGAGATAGTCAATGTGTTTCTCATATTCCCTTGTATATTTGATATGTGTTTCATTCCCTTACTAACACATCAATGCTTGAAGTGTGTACTCAAAATGTGGTAGTAATTATCCCTAACACATAATATAAATATCATATTCACTCTATTATAACAACTCCTTCAATAGCTACTACATAGTAGATTCCTCATATTAAGACACCACAATTACAACATATTATATCAATTATTGATTGTTTACCTCAACATTCCATAGAGCGTCAACATCAGCACATTATTACTTGCACTCCTATATGTTTTGTGTTATCTAGCTATGTGTGAAACACAATTAATTTAACAGTCATGCAGGCACAACTCTCATGAGACAATGATGCACTCTTAGTTACACCAAGAGCTTATGGTTACTATGAATGATAGTGACTCGGTTATAAATTCACATTACACCATTGAGGGTGACAATAGTCTATAACACAATATGTATGATTTGATTATCAATTTAAGTGAGCATTATTCATCACCCAACATGTCTTCTTCACACTTAATCAAATTGTTGATCCCTATTACATTGGTTCGTGTTATCATTTATGTCGCATGGAATTTATGGAAAAGGAGGAGTTAAATTTCATGCAATTTGGTGCCTTATCAATGGTGTTTAGTGGTCACAAGATGGTTTCTTAAACATTTAGGATAGTTTCAGGGTGTTACATGCTAGATTAGTGACGTAGGTTCCCACTAGAGGTATGGGGATGCTTGGTGTATTTTTCTCATGTGTCTTATAGGTTAGAAATTATGTTTCAAGTATGTTCAAGAGCTTCTAGGGTGAGTATAAGGTCAAGTGTTACAAGTCACAGTTGAGACTAGCTCATTTAGGCCTAGTTCTAGAGCCTAATGAGGTGTATGAGCAAAAATTAGGACATAAAAATATTATGTAAGCATGGTATGAGCCTATGAATACTTCCTAGAGCATGTATGGGAATCTACAGGGCTTACTTTATCATTCAGTAGGAAAATTTGGAGTTTTCACTAAAACTGCCTTTGAGAACTAGTAGTTGAAGCTTGGAAAAATGAGATTGGTCTTGACCATATACGAGCTCATTTATGAGAAACCAATCCATGGATCATGTAGAGGGAGGTGTTTTAGTGATATGGGTCAAGTTTCATTAAATTTGAAGAATATTGTTGAAGATATTTAAATTTTACCAAAAAAGTAAAGTGAGAAGGGCTAAAACAATGACCTGTCTTCTTATCACTCAAAAAAAATATCAATCCTCCTTTAGATAAATCATAAGAGGAATTTTTGATGATAACTCCAAGAATAAACTTTTTAAAAAGGATTTAAGTCAAAATGTGGAAAAATAAGAAAGTTCTCTTTGTTTTTCTTACACTTTTCATTCTCTCTCCAAACCTCCTTCTTAAAGCAATAGGCAAGAAATGAAGTTTTTGGTCATCATTTCAATTGTGCAAGTTTTGGAAACCTCTCATGGTTTTATAATACTCCTTATAGGTCAATATGAGGGTATTTTTATCAAAGCATAATTGTACGATACGAAAATTCCTATGTTTTTACAAGTTTTACATATATCATCCTATTTTGAAGGATCCAAGGTGAACCATCGGGTGTGAAATAGTACAATTAATGTTTAGTACATGCTATTAAATAGTTTCATGATTTTTCCTTTGTCATTTGGTGTGCATTTGGTCCTTATTTCCCTCTTACCGCAAAGGTCGGTCATAAAGGATTGAAAGGTGTCATTGTGAAAAAACCTTGTGCTGGGATTGGAAAATGATCATAATACACTTTCTACAGGTCAAATGTGATTTGATGGATCTATTGGTATGCTCTTGTGATGATATTTTTATCCTAAAACTCATTGTATCTTAATTTTCCTCTATAAGCTTGCCAAGAAGACTGTGGTCTGAGTTTTTCTTGTAATTTTCTCCTTACAAACTCTGCAATCAAGTCTTCAAAGGTGGTGCATTGGTCTTTCTTGAATTATTCCTACTATCAATGGTCATGTAAGTGAAGGTGTGTTTCCAAGAATCGATCAAACCAAGACATTCATGTTTGGGTCTTAAGGATCAATATACACAAGTCCTAAAAATGACTATTTTTCATGACAAGTTGCTTAGATTGATGATTAGTTTTAGTGTGATAAGATGATTAAGGAAGATAATTTCTCATAATAGTGACTTGCTTTGGAAAAGGTTTTAATCAAGTAGAACATCGCCTTCCTAAGTTTGGTTATGTTCCTCTTTATGACAGTCAAGGAGATGAACTCATTGTTCTCAAACCATGAAGTTCCTACATTAATCTATTTAAAAGTAGGCTTGAAAGTGTTGAGAGAACCTCTGATGAAGTTAATATTCACTTTTCTTGGAATAAAAAGGAAGAACGGTGTGTAAATTTTAAAATATATGACTAGGGTTTGTGTCTAGAAACCCTAACTGAGTAGAGTATGGAGATCAAACATGAAAACATGGTACTGAGCATGAAATTTCAGAGGTTTTCTTGTTCATCAACACACTCCATGAATTAAGGAAGGTATGTATCCTCTTTATAGTAAAGAGTGTCTACAAGGATTCAATGCCATGTTAAAACCTTGATAATCCTGTGAATGCCTCTACTAGTGACTGTCCCATCCTAAGTATTGATGGTTGTGAAGAAGATATTGTATAAACTACTTTATGCCTTGTCTCGGTATATGTTTCATGAAGTAATCTCTGTCCTTAGAAGTTGAGGTCTTTTATGATTCTTAAACTTTTACTCATGCTTGAAATCACATGTAAACTTGATTTTTGTGACCCTCAACACAGTCTTGACAAAGAACTAAGACCTTCCTGTTTGTACATTCAATTAGTGTTGTGATTGAAGAGGATCTTCAAGATATGATGTATTGAAATCCAATTATTTACTGATGTGAAGAATTGTAGCTATATAGGTCAAAAGTGGTTTGAAAAATGTAATCTTCAAATGCTCCTTCAAAATCCTAGTTCAGAATTGTGAACTTTAGCTCAAGATTCTAATGCACTCATAAGTTCTAAAAAAATTGAATATTGTGTTGTGAGTTATGAAGAGTTTAAAAATTAACCATTGTACATGCTAATGACATCCGGTAAGTAGTCTTGAATCTACCACAAACTATTTCACTCGCCAAATATGATGTCAATCAAGGCTTGACAGTTACAAATATGGCAGTTTGCAAGGGTAGATGAGTGTTTTTAGTTGTCATAATGGGTTTTGAGCTCTCCTTATTTTAGGTAAACTAAATCATCTCAACAAACCTCCATACAAATTTAGTATTAGTAATTGAAACTGATCTTGATGAATCCTTGAGGTAGTTTTTTGTTTCATGGTCTTCTCATCTCCTTGCACATAGTGGACAAGTGAGTAACTTGAAGAGTATTGGTAAACTGAAGATGAAAATGTATGTGTAGTAAGTCTTTATGTCTATAAAAATCTCATTTTTTTAGTAAGTCTTTATATTTTAAAAATCTCATTTTTTGTATGGAGAATGTAGTTGAAGCATATGTGAGCTAAGTGTGAGAGAGAAACTGAAGAGAGAGAGTTGATATGTATTGAAGAAAGTGTAATCAGAAGTGATGTATGGAGATGTATGAGCTTATCTAGAATCACTATTTGTTGTCTTAGCAACCTACTGAAGTGAGTGATCAAATTTTTTTGTAAAGTATGAGTTGTAGCTCAGAAAATTTTAAAAGTAGGTGCTTTCTTACAAGTCGTAGCTTTCAATGAGTCAAGTAGGTGTTTGATTCTTGAAGTTAGTGCTTCATGTTGAGTGGGTGCTCAAAAAAATTATAACCTTTATGAATTTAGTGCATTGATTTAGTGGGTTTTTTCCCATCTTGGGTTTCCTACTTAAAACTATGTATCTCTATGTGGTGTGCTTATTGATTTCATGTGAATTTCATTGGTGCAATCTCATATTAAGTTTAAATAATCTAATTGGTGCTAAATTATACTAAATTTTTTGAATTGACACTCATTCACCCCCCTCTCAGCTGTCCTAATTTCTAATAATTGGTATCAGAGTCTTGGTCCTTGTGTAGTGATTTTAACAACTCAAAGGAGATCCAAAAAATTCATGAAATGGTAAGTAATCAATCACAAAGTGGTTTCTCTACCTCAAAGGCACCTCTTTTCAATGGATCAAATTATGCCTTCTTGAGTGTCAGAATGAAAACATTACCTCATGTCTCTTGGCTTTAACATATGGAAATCAGTTGATAATGGCTACACAATTCCAGCTACACCTTGTACTGATGTAGCAGGAAAGAAAGAGAGTGAAAACAATTCCAAAGTCAATGAATGCAATTCTTTTTGGAATAGTTGAGGCTAAATTTATAAAGGTCGTGCATTACACCAGTGCTAAGGATATTTGGGAAAAATTGAAGACCATATATGAAGGGACAATAAAGTTAAATTAGCCAAGCTACATACCTACAATGAGCCAATTTGAGAGCCTCAAAATGAAGGAAAGTGAAAGTATTGCCTCATACTTACAAAGGGTAGATGAAGTAGTAAATATTATCAGAGGCCTAGGAGAGAAGATAGATGAGAGTGTAGTTTTCCAAAAGGTGTTGAGATCCTTTTCCTACTAAATATGATTCCAAGGTGTCAGATTGTGGAAGAATTCAAAGACTTAAGCACTCTTAAAATGGATGAACTGCATGGTATACGTATTTCCTATGAGATAAGAACTATTGAATTAAAATCGGTCAAAAAAACCAACTTTCAAGGATGATAAGGAATCCCAAGCCAAGAAGAACAAAGTTGAATCTGATATGGAGTGGATGATGAGAAGGTTGAAGCTATGTTTGTAAGGAAACTGAAAAAAGAATTAGGAAAGTACAAGGAAATCTATCATTCAAATGCTTCAACTATGGTCAAGTTGGTCATTTTCATCCAAGTGTCCAAATAAAAACAAGGGATATCATGATGAACATGATGAAGAAACATCTCACAGGAAAAATAATAAATTCAAGAAACATGAAGGTAATAATAAGTACTTCAAGATCAATAAAAATTTCTATACCCAAGAAGAATCAATTTCATTTGAATCTAGTGACTCAAGTAAATGTGAAAGTGAGGTAATAAGGTATGCAATCTGAAACTCTATTCATGACCATGGAAGAAATCACTTGCTTACAACTCAAAAGGTAAAATTTAGTTTGTATATGATAGCTAAGATGAGGAGGATGTTGATGTGAACCTTGAAGTTGAGTTAATAAGTGCTCTTAAGAATTGAAACATTCAAAGAAGAATCAAAATTGAAATTAATGGTGAAAGAGTATGAATAAAAAATCACTTCTTGAGAAAAGACAAGAGACTATGAAAATGAAGATCATGGTCATTGAATTTGAGAAAACTTTGTTGATTGAGAAAAAAAGACCAAGGAAGAAGAATATAAAACTCAAGGTAAGTTGAAGCAAAAATTGGATAAAATAAGCAATTGAAGGCCTACAACAATTTTATAAAATAAAAATGATCTAGATGAACTCTAAAAACTCAATGATCTTTAAATTAAATGTATCTAGGATTCAAGGCAGAACATCAATGATGAATCAAACATGAAAGAAGGTCATCAAAAAGCTAAAGACGCCCCTAAATCAAGTAATTTGATTAAAATGTCAATAATGAGATACAATCCTAAGCAAGTCCAAAGAGATTTTAAGGTATACACAATCTGGTCTATGGATATTATTTCTCAGCAATATGTTTGGTCACAAAGCTTCAAATGTAGGAATGAAAAAGGGTGGAAGACACATCAACTCATACCTTGAGAAACAAGAATGAATTGATTTGTTACAATTGTCAAAAGTATGGTCACATATAAAAATTTTCTACCAAATACCTCCTAAGAAAAACAAGAAGGTGTATATTGTGAAATCAGATCCTACAAGTGTAAAGGAACAAGGTTTAATATCCCAAACTTCCTTTCATTCTCAAAGTGAAGACATGGAGTGGTACATAGATAGTGGGTGCTCAAGCCATATGATAGAAAACAAGAGTAATTCATCGTCTCTTTGGAAGAAAATGCATCAGGTACAGTGAGATTTGGTGATAATACATCAACTAGCATTGTGGGAAAAGGAAAATTAAGTCTTGACAATGGAAATACTATCACTGAAAATGTCTTGTATGTTGAGGTTCTGAAACACAACCTTTTGAGTGTAAGTCAGATGTGCAAGAAAGGGTATACAATGTTGTTTCATGAAAGAGTGTGACATAAAGAAAAAAAAATCAGGTAAGGTGGTTGGAAAGGAAAAGAGAACCGAGAACAATATGTATGTCCTAAAGGAGATCAACAAAGAAAAGTGCTTCACTAGCAAGGTAGATGAGAGTTGGCTTTGGCACATGAGATTAGGACATCTCAATTTTGATAATCTTGTCAAAATTATCTCATAGGATGTGTAAGGAACATGCCTAAGATCAAAAAACATAGTTGATAAGCTTTGTAAAGCATGTCTTCATGTCAAAAAAACTAGGAGAAGTTTCAAATCAAAAGAGTACTCTACTATAATACCTCTAGAGCTTAATTCATATTAATCTTGTAGGACCAACAAGAACTGAAAGAATTCAAGGAGAGATACTTCATACTATTGATTAATGACTTCACCAGATGACTGGGTTTCCTTCCTAAAGGAAAAATCATAAGCACTAGAAAGGTTTGAGGCATTCAAAGCACTAGTGGAGAATGAGAAGAATGTCAAAAATCAAGAGCTTGAGATCTGACAGAGGAGGAAGTTTTGGTCAAATGAATTTGATGAATTTTTTTGAGACTCATGGAATAAGAAGACAATTCTCAGCTAGCAAGAACACCTCAACAAAATGGGATAGTAGAGAGAAAGAACATAACAATGTAAGAAATGGCTAGAACTATTTTGAATGAATCAAAATTTCCATGGATGGATATTGGAGAGAGGTAGTTAGTCAATAAGTATACATCCTAAATAGACTCAAATTAAAATCAACCACAAAATACACCTTATGAGATTTGGAGAGGAATACCTGCAAGTGTAAAACACCTAAGAGTCATTTGGAAGCAAGTGCTACATTAAAAGAGATGATGACAATCTTGGTAAGTTTGACTCAAGGTGTGAGGAAGGCATTTTCTTAGGCTACTCAGTTGTTAGTTCAACATATATGTGCTACAATAAGATCTAAAAAGATATAGTTGAGAGCACAAATGTTACAATTGATGAATCATATCAAAATGAAGACCACAACTCAACCCAAGGAGACTCTACAAAGTACTAAAAATCAGGATGATGATGAAATTACAGAATTTGATCGAGAAGACGAATTATGAAGAGGAAGAAATATCTGATACAAAATCACCTTCAAGGTAGGTTAAAAGGGATCATCGCCAATTCAGATCATAGGAAACAAGGAAGCAAGACATTCAAACAAGAAGAAGGTTGAAAAGTACTCAAAATCAAGAAAACCTTTCTCTCTTGTCCAAAATAGAACCAAAGAATGTCATGGAGGCTAGCAAGGATCAAAATTGGGTCAATGCAATGAATGAAGAGTTGGATCAAATAGAGAAAATGAAACATGGGATATTATTCCTAGGCAAAAGAATAAGAACATCATTAGAACCAAGTGGGTGTTTAGAAACAAGCTAAATGAGAAAGGTGAAGTCACAAGAAATAAGGAAAGGCTATGGTTTGCAAAGGATATGCTTAGGTTGAAGGAGTGGATTTTGATGAGACATTTTCTCATGTGGCTAGGATGGAGGCCATTAGGCTCTTCTTGGCATATGCAACACACAAAGGCTTCAAAGTATATCAAATGGATGTGAAGTCAACATTCCTAAATGGGCACTTGAATGAGGAGGTCTACATAGAACAACCTGATGGCTTTTCTCTCACTAAGGACATGGATTATGTTTGTAGGTTGAAGAAGGAACTCTATGGTCTCAAGAAATCCCCTAGGGATTGGTATAGTAGGTTGGAAAAGTACTTGATTGATCAAGGATTCATAAAAGGAGTTTCTGATAGTAACCTATATATAAAATAGGAAGTAAGCCATTTGTTGCTTGTTGTTGTATATGTAGGATGATATAATATTTGGGAGTGATAGTGAGAGTATGTCACATGGATTTTCAGAGGTCATGAAAAGGAGTTTGAAATTTCAATGCTTGGGGAACTCTCATTCTTCCTAGGGCTGCAAATCAATCAATCCAAAGAGGGTATCTTCATCTCACAAAAAGTACATCAAGGAGATGCTCAAAAGATTTCAAATGGAAGGTTACAAGACAGTAAGCACTCCAATGATTGTAGGATGTAAACTAACTAAGGAAGATAGCTCACCAAAGGTAAATCAGACCTTATATAGATATATGATAGGAATCTTTTTTGTATTCAACTGCATCTAGACCTGATATCATGAAAGAAATTGGTTTGGTTGGAAGATTTCAATAAGATCCCAAGGAAATCCATCTCCAAGTTGTCAAAATAATATTTAGGTACCTCATGGGAACATTGGAATATGGAATTTGGTATCTAAAATGCAATGAGTTCCAAATCAAAGCCTTCGTATATGTAGAATTGGGTAGGTAGCATTGATGATAAGAAGAGCACAACTGGTGGAACTTTCTTTGTAGGTAAGTGCCTTGTATCTTGGTTGAGTAAGAAAGGCATCTCTTGTAGCACTTTCTACTTATGAATATGAGTATGTAGCAGCAACCATATGTTGTACTTAAGTGATGTGGATGAAGTAAACACTTTAAGACTTTAAAATTGAAAATGAAGGTCCTATTCCTTTATACTGATAACACAAGTGTTATAAGTGTGTCAAATAATCCAGTGTTACACTCTAAGACAAAACACATACCAATCAAGTACCATTTCTTGAGGGAGCAAGTGAATGAGAAAATAATTAAGCTTGAACATGTGTCAACAAAGGAAGAAGTAGCTGATATAATGACCAAACCTTTACCAAAATCAATTTTGAGCAGCTAAGACACAAATTGGGGGTAAATCCAGCCCCTAACAATCACTAAAGATCTCATATTTCAAGGGGAGCACCTCAAGTGCCATGGTTGCTCCAAGAAGGATCAAGATGAGTTTAGATAGGGGGAGCTAGTTCACTAGTTCAAGGAACAAATAAAGAAGACCAAAGAAAGGCATATGCAAAGGATGAAAAGGAATAATTTTAAAGAGAATAATTTAAGAAGAGCATTGAATATGATTGATGAAGAAATTCATGCAATTAGTTGAGTCTTATCTGACAAAAGAGCAGTATCATTCAAGAGGGAGCTTCTTGAGGTAAGGGCATGCCTTATCATTATTTTCTTTCATGTTACTCATGTTTTTGGATGTGTGTACCTTTGTCATAGATTTCAAAGGGGGAGAGATTGTTGTCAGAAACAAGGATTGAATGCTTTGAAGATGTTGGTGTATGGGTTTGTCCATCAAGGTTTCTGATTTTGTTGCCATAAATGACAAAGAGAGGGATTTTTGAACCATGTTGCATTGGTTGGTTTTGTCATTAATGTCACATGGTATTGATGGCAAATGAGGACTGAAATGTCAAATAAGTTGGTGCCTTCTCAATGGTGTTTAATGGTCAAAAGTCTCATGGTTTCTTGAACATTCAGGATAATTTTAAGGTGTTACAGGTTTGGTCAGTGAGGTTAGGTGCCCACTAGAGGTATGGAGATTCTTGGTGTTATTTTTCTCTAGTGTCCCATAAGTCAGAAATGTGTTTCAAGGATGTGTAAGATATCTTCTAGGGTGAGCATCAGGTCAAGTGTTGCAAGTCACAGTTGAAACTAGCTCATTTAGGCCTAGTTCTAGAGCCTAATGAGGTGTATGCACACAAACCATGCCATGAAAATATTATGTAAGCATATTAGGATCCTAGGAACACTTCCTAGAGCATTTATGAGCATCTACAGGGCATACTTTATCTTTTGGAGGTAAATTTTGATTTTTCACTAAAACTACCCTTGAAAACTAGCTGTGGAAGCTTGGAAAAATGAGATTTTTCTTGACCATACAGGATCATTTATGAGAAACCAAGATATGGATCATGTAGAGGGAGCTGTTTTAGTAATCTGGTCAAGTTTCATCAAATTTTAAAGAATATTGTTGAAGATATTCAAGTTTTACCAAAACCGGGTAAAGTGAGAAGGGATAAAATAGTGACCTATCTTCTAGCACTCAAACAAAAAATCAAGAATCATTCAGATAAATCATAAGAGGTAAATTTTTGAAGAGAACTCAAATACTAAACTTTTACAAAAGGTTTGAGGTAAAAAGGTGGAAGAACAAGAAAATTCTCTCTGTTTTTCTTACACTTTTCATTCTCTCTCCAAACCTCCTTGAAAAGATAGGAAAAACATAAAGTTTTTGGTCATTAGTTCACTGGTGTAGGTTGTGGAAACCTCTCAGGGTTGTAGAATACTCCTTAAAGGTCAATATGTTGGTATTTTTGTTATCAAATCATGATTGTGCTGTATGAAAATCCCTCTGTTTTTATAATTTTTGCACACACAATCTTGTTTTAAACGATCCAAGGTGAACCACCAGGCGTGAAACTTGAAATTTATTTCTACTTCATGCTATGAAAGAGTTTTAGGCTTTTTCCTTTGTCATTTAGTGTGAATTCAGGCCTTATTTCCCTCCTACTGCTAAAGGGCAATCATGTCAATCTAGTCATAAAGGATTGAAAGGTGTCATTGTGAATAAACTTTGTGTTGGGGTTGGAAAATGATCGTAATCACTTTCCACATGTCAAATGTGATATGATAGAGCTTATATTATGATCTTTTGATGATATTTGAAGTCTAAAACTCATTTCCTCTTAACTGTCATGTATAAGCTTTCAAAGAAGACTGTGGTCTGAGTTTTGCTTGCAATTTTCTCCTTACAAAATCTGAAAAAAAGTACTTGATGGTGGTGCATAGGAATTTCTTAAAGTATTCCTACTATCAATGGTCGTGTAAGTGAAGGTTTTTTTGCAAGAAGCTATCAAACCAAGACAATCTTGTTTGGGTGTTAAGGATCAACATACATAGTCTTAAAAATCACTATTTCTCGTGACAAGTTGCTTCAGTTGATGTTTGTTTTCAAGCTAATAAGATGATTAAGGAAGATACTTTCTCAAAATAGTGACTTAGATGCTTTGGACAAGGGTTCAATCAAGTAGACCATCTCCTTCCTAACTCTGGGTCTATTCCTCTTTGTGACAGTCAAGGATATAAGCTCATTTTTCTCAAACCATGAAGTTCCTCCATCAATGTATGCAAAAATAGGCTTGAAAGTGTTGAGATAACCTCTGATGAAGTTACTATTCACTTTCATTAGCATAAAAAGGAAGAAAAATGTGCGGAAAATCTTAAAACAGATGACTAGGGTTTGTGTCTAGAAACCCTAACTAAGCAGAGTATGGAGATCAAACACAAAAACACGGTACTAAGCATGCATTTCAAAAGTTTTATTGTTCATTGGCACACTCCATGAAGTAAGGATGTTATGTTTCCTCTTGACACTAAAGAGTGCCTGCAAGACTTCAATGCCATGTTAAAAACCTTGATAATCTAATGAATGCCTCTATTTTAACTATCTCAGCCTAGGTATTGATGGTTGTGAAGAAAATATTGTACAAACTACTTTATGCTCTATCTCAGTATATGTTTCATGAAGTGCTTTGTGTCCTTAGAAGTTGATGTGTTCTATTATTTTTAAACCTGCTCACTCATACTTGAAATCACATGTAAACTTGATCTTTACAAACCTTGAACATAGTCTTGACTAAGAACTAAGACCTTCATGTCTATACATACAATTATTGTTGTGATTGAAGAGGATATTCAAACTGGAGAGTGTGAAATCCAAGGCCTTACTAATGTGAAGAATACTCATTATGCAGGTCAAATAAGTGATTGGAAAATTGTATCTTCAAATGCTCCTTTAAAACTCCTAGTTCAGAATTGTGAACTCTAGCCCAAGCTTCTAATGCAATTATAAGTTCTCAAATAAAGTTTGAAGGTCCTATTGCAAGTCATGAATAGTTTACAAAGGATATAAAACATCTCATAATATTTTGTAACCATTTTACATGTTAATAACACCTGTTAGTAGTCCTGAATCTGCCACAAATTCTTTCACTCACCAAATCTGATTTCAGTCAAGGCATGAAAGTTACAAAGATGGAATTTTATAAGGGTCAAGAGTGTTTTCAATTTTCAGATGGGTTTTAAGGTTCTCATTGGACTTCAAGTAAACTAAATGAATCTTAATATACCTTACAAGACTATATTAGTAACTTAAATTGATCTATGATGATTCCTTAAGTCATTTTTTTATTTCATGAAGGTCTTCTAATCTCCTTGTATGTATGGACAAGTGAGTAACTTGAAGAGTCTTAGTAAATTAAAGATTAAATGTCATGTCAGTAAGTCTTTGTATTTATAAAAAAATCTCATTTTTTGTATGGGGATTATAGTTGAAGCATATGTGAGCTAAGTGTGAGATAGAGAAGCTGAAGAGAGAGAGTTGATATGTATTGAAGAAAGTGTAATCATAAGTGATGTATGGAGATATATGAGCTTATCTAGGATCCCTATATGTTTTCTTAGCAACCTAGTGAAGTGAGTGATCAAAAATTGTTGTGAAGTATAGTTGTAGCTCAGCAAATTTTTAAATGAGGTGTTTTCCTACAAGTTGTAGCTTGCAACGAGTCAAATAGGTTTGATTCTTGAAGTTGGCACTTCATGTTGAGTGGGTGCTCAAAAAACTTATAACCTTTGTGAGCTTAGTGCATTGGTTTAGTGGGTTTTCTCCCATCTTGGGTTTCCCACTTAAAACTATGTATCTTTATGTGGTGTCCTTATTGATTTCATGTGAAGTATGTTCTTACAATCTCATATTAAGTTTAAATAATATGATTGGTGATTGATTGTACTAAATTTTTTGAATTGACACTCATTCACCCCTCCTCTCAATGTCAATTCATAACCTATTCAAAGTGTTGTGGTATATAATAGATATAGCCATAATATTTACTCAATGACACTTCTTACATCTCCTAGATACACTACATGAGACCTCGTGAGCACTACTAATATAGCTGAAGTACTTGGTTGCAATTGATAAAAAAACACTTAGAGGCATATTTTTACAGGTACATATTTGACCTAAGAGGACAACCACTTAGTTTCTTGTAGTTTATTCCAATGAGATAGTCAATGTGTTTCTCATATGCCCTTGTATATGTGATATGTGTTTCATTCCCTTACCAACAAATAAATGACTAAAGTGTGAACATAAAAATGTTGTAGTGACTATCCCTAACACACAATATGAGTATCCTATTCACTCTACTATAACACCTCCTTCAATACCTACTACATAGTTGATGCCTCATATTAAGACACCACAATTACAACATATTTATATATTATTGATAGTTTACCTCAACATATCCAACAACATTCCATAAAGCATCAACATCAACACATTGTTACTTATACTCCTCCTACATGTTTTTTGTTATCTAGCTATGTGTGAAACATAATATTTTAACAACAGTCATGCAGGCATGACTCTCACGAGATAGTGATGCACTATTAGTTAGACCAAGAGCTTATAGTTACTATGAATGATAGTGTAGACACAAAATCACGCACTTTTGGGTATTATTTAATCCCAGTATCATACTACTATTCATATGGTTTTTGAGTGAAGAAAGTACTAATTAACCCCTATCTTTCGGCCATTTTACTTTTCTTTCTGTCATCACTATCAACCTCCTGTACATACATGCCTAGTCTGTTTTTATCATATTGTGTCATTTTACCCCTGACTAGGTCACCCAGGCTAGTACTGGGGTGCCCCAGGTGCCCTGGTTCCATTCAAGGTGCCCTGATCCTTTTCCCTCTTTACTTCCATCTTTTGGGCACTTTCTAGCTGGTTGAACTTTTTATATTTTTGGTGGTCAGCCACCTCAAGCTTAATTACGAAATTAGATCAAGAGAACCATATAAATATAAAGTTATGAGACCATAATGAGAGACCAAGCACTACGCACTTCTATCATCACCTATGGTTGCATCCATCAATGGTTCCATTTGCATCCATATAGCTCCATCACAAGGTACAAGGCTAGTTCATCTACATCACACTGCATAGGAGGGAACTTTATTCTATTCCATCTACCATTTTATTACATTTCTACATCTAGCCATAGCTCGCTACTTCACAAAGTGTGATTGGCACAAGAGCACCTAGGGCATCAATTTCACACACACACATAGAACTACATCGGGTTTGAGATATAGTGCAACACTCGGTTAGTAAGTCCACCAATGTGGCTGTTGAGGATAGTCTGAACCCTTCATTTGCATCTTTCCTTTTTTAGGGTTTTGATGCTTGGTTTGCATCATGACCATGATCCATTCCAATATTGTGAATAAGCTCCTAATACAAGTCTTCCTATTCCATGTATTGATACTACATATGATCCTCAACCTATGGACTAACCACCACACTTGCCACCACTTGAGGGTGTCATTTGTGTGATAGATGCATTTTCTCTTACATCATCTACTAGTACTACTATTATGATTCCTTATCAGGGGCATATCCAGTCTGTAGATATCACTCTATGACCTACACCTTCATATGTACCACATACATTAGCACACCCACCATTTACTTACACACTCTCCATGAATGATTCATACTGGGAACATATCTCATTTGATCCTACCTGCGATGACACTATATGTACACATGAGGATCTGGCTCGACTAGGCTTTCCTTTTGAGGACCTCTATCCTACATCATACGCTTCTCATCTTTATTATGGGTTTGTTCACATCACTACCACTTATGGCCTCTGTTTCTTTCACCTTATGGTCTTTCTCACACACGATCATCAATCTACACCACTTACATTAGGGAAATCATGGCTTGATTACCTTAGGGGCACTCTTGATCTGGATCATATAGACATATTTTTCCCCCATGCCTGTTAGTCATGTCTTTATTTGCAATAGTTCCTTTCTTGTCTATATGAAACATCTCACTCATTGGTATGCATATAATTTTCCACTTCCTCCATTTACTAATGAGGAATATGCCATGGGTATGTACAACTTACACCTCAATGGCTCATTACGTGATCAACTAGACACTATTGTTTATCAAGTAACCAATGCTTATCCATTCAATTATGACCCTAAAAGTGATGATATTTTAGATGACATTACATGATTACATCCTCTATCTTACATAAATGGGGGGCATAGTATCCAACACATCCCCCCACCTTAGCATCAACACATCTCTCATACTTACATAGGCATACATCTATCTCTTAGCATGCGCATACTCATCATAGGCTTTGACCATTTCCCGATGACACACTCTTGTGCTTCGGTTCACACTTAACTGTTGAGGGCATAATACACATGAACCCTACACACCACATAATAGATATTACACATTAAAACTCTTCATACATCTTACATCATACACTCTACATTCCGTCTACATCATTTCTACATTTTTGCATCTATACATCATAATAGTCTTTCCCATATATGTGTCACATTGCTATTTTCTACGAGTCTAGCATTACATCCTACTCAGTTGACATACTACATAACACGCATCATACACTACTATGATATCTACACATCTTGTATTACATTCTACACATTGCATATTTACACATTTTTCTCATCACATGATCGTTTAATCATCATACATCCTACATCTTCTTCTACCTGTTGCACTCACTACCCTATGATGCACTTTAGTTCCTTGGTCCATACTCGAATACCAAGGGTTTACAAATCAAATTGACCTTATCATACACACAAAATCATCATTCATCCTTCTATCATACGACATTACTAGGTTAGTGGCATATGCTATAGGCTAAATGTTCACCTATTCCTGCATCTTGTAGTGGTATACGCTTTAGGCTACATCACCACTCCGTATGTTCATCTTATGGTGATATACACTTTAGGCTAAATCATCACTCCTTTGATTATATTGTCAGGATATACGCTTCAGCTATAGGATCACATACACACTTCATCACTAGGATCACATATCATCCATATTGTCAGGATATTGTCAGGATATACGCTTCAGCTATAGGATCACATACACACTTCATCACTAGGATCACATATCATCCATATTGTCAGGATATACGCTTCAGCTATAGGATCACATACACACTTCATCACTAGGTCACATATCATCAACACACATACACACTCATCACAACATGTTAGACACAACACATACTTCGACCATTTCCCAATGAGCCACTCTCGTTTACGATTCATTCTTGATTGTTGAGGGGGAAAACTAAATAAACCTCACTTTATACAACTCCATTCACTTGGGGGACATGCAGCTCCTATCATCCCTCTTGCATTCCACTCCATCCATCCATAACATATTACATATCTTGGTTTCTTTTACTCTTGCTTGCATTTACTTATATATGGTCATCTTGTTACACATTCTAGATAAGTTTCTTGTATGTCATTATCTCTACCATACACATATGTGTGATCACATCTTTCTCTCGTTATGATCGTAGATATAGGTCTCTTACACATAGCATGGATGTTCACCTTCTACCATGCCTACAACGGTTGTTGGGGGCATCCACATTCGTCTCTTACAGGTGTTATTGTTTCAGTTTGTATTTAGCACTTTTTCATTACTTGGTAATATGTGCCTTTGACATATTGGTTATCTTTCTAACATGCTAACAGTTGCTTCATGTGTAACATCTTTTTTGCAGGATTACATACTTCCATGGTGATATGTTTATTTGTCTCATATGGCTTGTTTGTTGTTTGTTCTCGTTTGCAAGCATTTCCCTTTGTTTAGTGTGCACACTTGTTTGTTTATATGTGGCCATTATGGCCTTGTGTGTCTTGTAACATCGTGAGTGGTGTCCTATGTTTGTAACCTGCTTTGATGGTCTATGATTATCTTCTTGTGTGTTTACTTGCTTTATAGCTTCTACATTATTTGTGTAGCACACACTTTTTTTTACATGCATGTTTGTTCGTACTAACACTTTTTTTCTAGCAACTTGTTTATGTGCACCTTGGTTTCTACCAAGCGCATTCCCTTCCCCCTACAAGGCACAATTTATGTAATTGGTCCTCTTTTGGGGCCGCATTATCCTTTCAGCGACATCACATGCACCCCCAAAGATGGAGGCATCATTTGGGGTTTTACACACTATTTAGCACTTTCGACTAGTACAGTTCTCTTTCTATCCATGACATTGTGGGTTATACAACAAATGGGTTCAGACCAGTCCACAAACCCCATACACAGTGAATTTTATAGGACGTGGTTATCCTTAGCATTCTAGGGAACAGTTACAGGTTTGAGGATACTATGGATTTCCTCTCTATACTACTTTAGCCAATAGCGTCGGATCACCCAAAAAACCAGGCAGTACAGAGATCTCTTCATACATCTTTAGGGAAACAATTACAAGTTGGAGAATAATGAAGCTTTCTCCCTACACTTCTTCAGCCAGGGTGGTGTGAGATCACCCAAAAAACTCACAATAAATGATATCCTTTATTCACCCCTTTCTCATCACAGATCAGGTACACATGTTCCTTTTTCATTTCAATTACATACTTTTTACTATATACATGTGTTTTTACATGCGCGCGCGCGCTCGCGCACACACACACACACACACGAGGTGTGTGCTACTGTAAAATGTTGTTGTTGTTCATGCCATTGTTTTTGTTAACTGATTACTTCTTATACAGATAGACCTACAAGGAGAAGATGATCAAGTAGTCAAATACACACACACACGTGTGTGTGTGTGTGTATTTGACTACTTGATCATCTTCTCCTTGTAGGTCTATCTGTATAAGAAGTAATCAGTTAACAAAAACAATGGCATCAACAACAACAACATTTTACGGTAGCACACACCTCATACTAAGATGCAGGTACATTACACACATCGGCAACTACACACGCGTTTTCACCCTAGGTTCACTCTCATCACTTTTTTCTATTTTGTATCTTTAGTTTCCACGCTCCATCTTTTTTTCTCTCCATGCTTCGTATATTCCTTTGACATGCTTTCTACATCACTCTACATGGACATCAAGTACACATCTCTATTTATTTTATGTTACCAAGTGTTCTGCTCACCAACATAAAGTGGGGGCAAATGTAGACACAAAATCATGCACTTTGGGTATTATTCAGTCTCGGTATCATACTAATATTCATATGGTTTTTGAGTGAAGAAAGTACTAATTAACCCCATCTTTCAACCATTTTACTTTTTTTTGTCATCTATGATGACCTCCTGCACATACATGCCCAGTTTGTTTTGTCATTTTTAGTCATTCTACCCATGATTGGGGCTCCTAGGCTAGTACTGGGGCACCCCATGTGCCTTGATCCCATTCTGGGTGCCCTGATCCTTTTCCCACTTTACTTCCATCTTTTGGGCACTTTTTAGCCATTTGAGCTTTCTATATTTTTGGTGGTTGGCCTCTTTGGGGTTAATTATGAAATTAGATCAAGAAAACCATATAAATATAAATTTATGAGACCATAATGAGAGACCAATCACTACGCACTATTATTATCACCTAAGGTTGCATCCATCAAAGGCTCCATTTTCATCCATCACAAGGGATAAGGTTGGTTCATCTGCATCACACTGCATAGGAGGGAAGTTTATTCTAATACATCTACCATTTCATTACATGTCTAAATCTATTCATATCTCACTACTTCACAAAGTGTGACTGGCACAAGAGAATATAGGGCATGGCTTTCACACACACACACACACACACACACACACACACACACACACACACACACACACACACACACACACACACACACACACACACAGAGAGAGAACTACATCAAATTTGAGATGTAGTGCAGTGTTCAGTTAGTAAGTCCACCATTGTGGTCATTGAGGACAGTCAGCGGTTAATACATTCAAATTTAACAATCTACTCTATTGTAGCACGTGTGCTTCATATAACACATTGTGTGGTTAATACTCATGGATATTATACACATTACCACACTGAGGTTATATCCAAGCTAGAGTGCATATTACATCTTGAGATTTCTTCACTCACATCTTTAACACCTTACAACTTCCTATAGCCTTATATCCTGATGGATGTTTACAAGATTGGGTACATACCTACACTAAGGGAATATATATACCTAAATTTATCAGTATCAAATCTCTTGAGACTATTCCATTGTGTGTAATATACTTCTTTACTACTTACAACATGTGTTATACCATGTTTTATCCCATCATCACATTGTTTGATTTTAAACACCAAGTTGACTATGATCTATGCGTATTTACTTTACTAATCTTATTATTTCACTATTATTGGCCTTGGGCTCCTATTTTGGCTATCCTAGCTTGCTTACACATGACACTTCTTGCTTATACAATTGATTTCTCCCAATAAACTACTTATTTACATGATTTATTTCTCACACAAAAACTTTTTATGTACCCAATTGATTGCTCACATTATACTAATTGCATACATCATTACTTTGTTTTATGACATTTTTTGACTTGATTTCTCCATGCACTTACATGTTTTATTCCTTGAACAATTTAGAAAATTAAATACTTTGACTAATCTATATTATTTTATGTTGTATGATTTGATTTCTATGTGACATTGATTGACTTGACCACTCCATACATTTACACTTATATGACACTATTTGACATTAAGTGCTTTTATGCACTAGTGTGATTAATATGTGATACTATTTTACTTGTTTTATTTAGACACTTGTTTAAGTGGGGGTATTATATGATTTGACTGGTCTATACAATTGGATGTTATCTTCTGTGTTTGAACTTTCTAGTATTTTTTATACCATTACTTTATACACTCGTGTGCTCTATGTTTTTTTTTTCCTAGAACACTTTTATGATATGATTTGTTTTCTCATATACATGGATGTTTATGCATTATTTCCTTTGATTTTTTTCTTTATGATCATTCATATCGAGATTATACTATCCCTTTTACTTCATACGATACACACTTATTATATTCTTATAATGGAACTCACTTTCGATGACACATTACTTATTGCATCTCTGATAGGATCACACATATTATAACATATTACTTACTTGTTTGAGTTATTACTATTAGACACACATTTTATGACCTAGTTATATTTCAAAACATGTTGTTTTCCTACACAGTGCATTTTTTACACGTAATACACATGAATTATGGACACACATTACTTGATTACATTTCTAACTTTAGGCCCTAGGGTTGATTTATGTTATGATTATTTCTTGTTGATGTTGCTTATAACACATTTGGTGTTAGTATATTGACTAATAGCTCACTCATTATTACACATTTCTCATATCAGTTTAGATGATTATATATTATGACTTAGATAATTTCTTGTTATATATTTCTCAATGCATATTGATTGTTTACAACATTTTTCATCGCACATTTCTATGTGGATATAGATTTCAAAATTTCAAAATTATGACATTGCTTATTACACATTGCTCCGTGCACATTAGTTGTTTTCACTACTTACTACATAATGTTTATCATTACTTATTACACACATGATTTATATCACAGTATGTTACATATTTGTTCTTGCACACATGAACTAACATCTAACACTAGTTTAACACTAGTTGATTGTATTACATCTTGTCAAACATGTCTCTTTATGATAGACCTTTCATGTCATATTGCATCATGTTTTGTTTCAGGTCACTGTGGTCAATTAGGAATTGAGTTGTGTTTGATTTGTTTAATCTATCAAGAACACTATCATGACATGTTTACTCTCATGATCATCCATATTACTAGGTATCACATTGTTGTATCTCAAAAATGTTACACAATAATTATACTAACAAATGATTTTATCTTATGACATATGCACATTTTACCATGTTTGTTTATGCATTGATTTTGGATAGTATCATTAATCGTGTTGCTATTATGTTTTTACATTACCAACAATTTCATTTTTGAGATAAGTTATCCTTTACAACATCCCTTATCTCAAAGGGGGGCATATTATAGGTTTTTCTAACATATTCATGTAGATTTCAAATACAGTGCTCCAGATGATACTTTATGTTGATATGCACATAGTTATTACATTTGATATAACAATATGGAATTTGTGAAATCCTAATTACAGAGTCATGTATGATAAATAAACGGTAAATTATAGATCTGACACAAGCAATAAGCTAAATAAATGTAAAACCCTAAGTGCAAGAGGGAGAAAGAGATACTTAGTTGATTTTGCACTTGATCCAAAGTATTTTGGATTAGAAAACTAATAAACATGAGGAAAAAATCGTTGTAATTGTGCCTGATAAATTTTGAAGTTGTCAGGTATGTTGTGACTAGGGCACTTAGACTGGGGCAAGGGCACCAAGGCACCATATACCTTTGTTGGGATCATGTGACTACATAAGAGCTCAGAAATTAATTCTTCTTATGTCACACAAGTTTTGCTAACCTTCACTTTTGGTCACACGTATGTCGTTGGATGATCGTTGAATTCATCTATAACCTACAAAGAGAAGATGACATGTAAAACCCTCAAACTACATCAAATTCCAAAAAAAACATTGTAAAATGGGGAGTCGAACTGACCTCGACGGTCACTCGATAGTTTGAACTTACGACCGGGCATTGCACTACATCTCAAACTCCATGTACTTCTTATGTGTGTGATAGAATTGTGCCATAGGAAGCCCTTGTGTAAGTACACATGATAACGGGTGATAGCTAGATGTACCAATGTAAATAGGTGTGTGGATGGAAAAATGAACTTCCCCTCCTATGCGTGTATGCAAAAAAATTCAGTCCCTTGTATGAATGTTAGATGAATTATCATGATTCTCTTAGATGCCTTTTGGATACAACCTTAGGTGATGATAATAGATGCTTAGAGCTTTGTAATTTATTTTTCTCACATATCTTTGTATTTATATGATTCCCTTTTTTGAATTTTGTAATTGACAGCTAAAATATTGACCCATAAGAAAACAAAATACACAAAAGATAAAAGAGGCCCAAGAAGAGCGAGTAATATAGAAATAGGTAGGGGGTGACCAGGCGCTGGTGTATGAAGTCATGAAAGATAAAACAATAAAGTACCAACTAGGTTGTATGGTGTAAAATACTAGAAATAAGGCTATAAATAAAATAAAGAGCCCAAAGATAATTGTCAATGATTATTTTTCTCACTTATGAATCATATGAATGTGAGTATGTGTTTATGGACCTACAAATTTACTCAAGTGTGTGATTTTGTGTCTACATTTGCCCCCACTTTATGTTTTGGAGTGAATACTCAATAACATAAAGTAAATAAGAGACGCGTACTTGATAACCATGTAGAGTGTGATTGCGATAGTGTGCTGAGGAGACGAGTGAAAGCATGGAGTAATAAAAATGAAGCATGGAAGCTAATAAAGAAGAAATGACCCTAGGGGTGAAGTGTATGAGTTTTACCATGTTGTACCTATTGTTGTAGCTTGATGTGGGGTTTATTCTTGTGCATATTAAGGATGGACCCACAAAAGAAGAGCAAAGAAGTAGTCAAATATGTGTATATAAAAAAATTTGCATAGGTATGTGAAAAATGTGTAAAAAAGAAAGTCTGCACCTAATCTATGAAGAGTGAAAAGGATAGAAAGTGTCTTGAACTGCTAGAGAATAGTGAGTTTTTTGGGAAATCTCATGCCTCAAAAAATGTGTTAGGGAGAGAGGTCTAGTTTTACTCTCCTTCCCTGGCTGCTTCCCAAATTTATACACCACTGCAGCTGGTGTGATCTGTGTTTAGTTTCATGTTTTTCCATGTTTGATCCAAGTAGAAAAAGGAGATAGAATGTATGTTGATTATTAGAGGACTATGCATGTATTGTGAAAACTACTATGTGAATTGTTGAAAACCATGTCAATTTGAGAAAGTGACTATAACTTCTCCTAGTCATAGGTGCCCAGGAAATGTCAGGAGAACTCAGGCGCTAGTGTCTATATTTGGGCAATAGTGTTTGTGCTAAACTAAGGACCTAAGTCAAAATCTAGGTCATTCTATGACTATAACTTTGTTTTGTTCATGTACTAAGTATGCATATATTGAAGCTCTAAGTTGTTGTATGGGATGGCTAATTCACCCAATGTATGCCCCCTCATTTGGGGTGTATGCGGCGTCACTAGGAGGATGCAACCCAAAGGATAGGACTTGAATATGATCTAAAATAATACCCTATAGTGGGTAATGTGCATGGTAGAGACCAAGGCATGTGCAAACAATATGGCTAGAAACATGTGTTAGTATAAAAAAGTGACAAGAATGATATCAAAGACAATGTAGACAAGCACTAGTGCAAGAAAATTAGATTGCGCAAAGTGGGTTTCAAACATGGTACATTGTTCACAATGTCGCAAGGCAACCAGGGCTGAAGTGGCCAAAAGAATACAAGCAATAAACATACAAGACATAAGGCATAGCTCGCAAAAAATGGTATATAATAGAATACAATGGAAAATAGTATCAAGCAAAGTATCAGACAACCACGATGGAAAATATTTCCTGAAAGTCAAATGTTACACATGAAGTACCCGTTAGCATGTTAGAAAGATAAAGAGTATGTCAAAGCATGTGTGATCAATGGAACAAGTGGTGTGCTAGTAATTATAGAAATTCATAAAAAATGAAACAATATCACATGTAGTATGTGAGAAAGTAGATTCCCCCAGGACCCTAAGTGGAACTAGTAAGAGGTACAGTGCCAAACATCCATGTTGTGTGTAAATATCTTTAGAAATTCTACATTCACAACTAGATAACAATTGAACATGCATGTGTATATGATAAATATAATGACATACTAGATATATGGCTACCATAGGAAACAAAGTGTACATGTAAGTATAAGCATGAAAGACTAAGTGCAACCAAGATATGCAGTATGCTAGGAATGAGTGAGATGGAATGGTATGCAATGTAAATGTGATAAGAGCAGTGTGCCCTCTGATCAAATGTATAGGAGATGAGGTTCATTTATAAAATACCCCTCGACAGTAAGGAATGAGCCATAGAATAAGAGTGTGTCATCGGGAAATGGTGTAAAAACATGCACTAGAGAGATAGATCAATGAAGCATAGAGCATAAAGATTGTGAATTTGGTGAGGTTCATTTGATTTAGACCCTTAATAGTCAATTCTAAACCATGGAACTAGAGTATGTCATAGGGTAATGAGGATACAAGTTGTGTGTATCAATTTGTTTTAGATGAATGAGAAAGACTAAATGTGAAGCACAGAGCATGATAGTAGAAATGAAATACACCTAATGAATGTTAAGAGGGGGAAGTAAACATGATTCCCCCCAAGTGTGTGATGTAGAAAAGAATCAAGTAACATCGTCTAAGAGATCATCATTGTTATCAAAGCCAAACAGAGAAGCTTTAGAGACTAAGTAAGTAATAGTATAGGGTTGGGTAAGTGCAGGAAGTTGATGGACAAATATAGGGTCATCCGTGGACATCATATTGACTTGTAGTAGACAAAATTATATTAAATGAATCGTAGCATCCAGAATCATTTCTAAAATACTAATTTTTGTAAAAAATGACAAGATTAGCTATATTAAACACTCAAAATTCAATGACTTGGTTTTTTTTTTTTTTAAACGCCGATAAGATTATAGTCCGTTTGCCCACAATTTGGATGACCAAAAATTGATATATATATATATTTCCTTTGGTGAGAAGTTATATGCCCCCCAAGTGTCCGTTTGATGTAGAAAAGTATAATTTTTATCAATCAAGTAACATCAGTCTTAAGAGATCATCAGTGTCTTGTTAGTGATATTTATCCTCTTCTATTCACTTTAAAAAGTATTTCTACAAATCCAAAACGCAATGGTATGAGAAGCATGTTTAGAGACTAAATTTGATGTTTTGTTGTAAGTAAAATTCAGGATATGTATCCCCCAACTTGGTGGGTTGATCATGTAAAGAGCCACTACGACGCAAATTGTACATTCCCATTGCATATTCTTCATCAGTGAAAGGTTGTAGTGGACATCCATGGGCATACCAATGAATAATATTTTTTGTATGACCAATAAATGACTCATTTAATAGAAATAGGGCTGAAAGGCATGGGAAATTTGATATCATTATGATTAGGATCCAAAGCGCCACCAATATAGTTAAGCCAGGACTTCCTAAGAGTAAGTGGAGAAGTGCATGTAACAAAGACTAGTAGTATATGGAAGACACAAAGGCCATATGCAGCACAAATGTGAACATATCCATGATAGAGGTGAGGAGAACGAGGTGGAGTGAGGAGATCAACAAGTGTGAATTCAATTCGAGCCAACCTATCATGTGTGCAAATAATATCAAAGCAAGTAGGATAAAATGGAATGTGTGGCCAATAAGAATTATTGATGAAGAGTGTATGTGAAAGGAGGAAGCACTGATGTAGAATGCTCATGGGAAGATGAGGAAGGTGGTATGACGTCCAATCTATTGACATACCCTCGAAAAATTACTATAGCATTAGTACGAGGGGGGTTGACATAGTGTTCTTAGAGAGATGAAGCAGATGTCATGGCGTCCAATGCAAAAATGGATCCCTAGAGATGAGTCATGTCGGTGGTATGGGTAGGAGGTTATATTATTTGATAATCATTAGTGAGATATTTAGGATGATTATGGTGATGACCGACATTGTGATAGAGAAATGGAGTAGGGAGAGTAGTAAGTGGGTCTAGATTACAATATTTGAATGGATTGTAGTTAGAAAGAACAATATACACACAACCATCATGTAGGAACTTAATGCATCAATAAATAGTAGAAGGTACGACCTACTTAGCGTGAAGCCATAATCTACCAAGTAAGAAATTGTATTGGAGTTTGGCATTGATGATAAAGAATACCGTAGGGATGGTTTTTGGCCCAAATGTGATAGGTAAGGTGATACAACCCATGCATAGTCATGCCAAAGAATCATAGCCACGAATAGAAATGGATGTTGGACTGAGATTAGTTGAGAAAAGGACAAGCTGCTAAAGAAATATAAGATTACAAAGATTAAGTTCAAATCCATTATCAAATAGTATCCACCTAATGCCTATGTTAAAGATGTAAGCATTAATAGAAAGAGGAGGATCGTAAACAGAAAGAATTATAGCTACATCATATGGGAAAGTAAAGTGTGGAGAAAATGCATCAATAAATAGCCGATATACATGATCTAGAGGAGTAGTAGGAGTGTAAGTATTAGCCAAAAGAAAGTTGATTTTAGCCTTGCATTCAGGATTAGCTTGCAAGAAATCATGAATGGAGATATCCATGGTGAGAGGAAGCTGGGGATATTGAAGTAAGAAGAAGAAAGAAAGGTCCAAGAGTGTTTGAAAGATGGTTTCACAAAATGATTTAACAAATATGGAATTTGTGAAATCCTAATTGTAGAGTCACGTATAATAAATAAACACTAAAGTATAGATTTGTCACAAGAATTAAGCTAAATAAATATAAAACCCTAAGTACAAGAGGCAAAAAGAGTGACTTAGACAATTTCTCACTTGATCTGAAGTATTATGGACTGGAAAATTGATAAACATGAGGAGAAGATGGTCATAACTGTGCCTGATAAATTTTTAAGTTGTTGGATATGTCGGGACTAGGGCACATGGACTAGGGCGAGGGTGCCTAGGCACTAGAGACCTATGTTGGGTGCCTGTGACTACGCAAGAGCTTAGAAATTGATTCTTCTTGTGTCGCACAAGTATTTCTAACCTTTTTTTTTGGTCACCTGTATGTTGTTAGATGATCAGTGAATTCACATTTATCCTGCAAAGAAAAGATAACCTACAAAGAGAAGATGTCCTGCAAAACCCTCAAACTACATCAAATCCCAAAAAGAAAATTTGTAAAATGGGGATTCAAACTGACCCCAACAATCACCCAACAAAGTGAACTTACAACCAAGCATTTCATCTTAAACTCCATGCAGTTCTTGTGTGTGTGTGTGATAGAATCGTACCCTAGGAAGCCCTTATGTAAGTTCATGTGATAACGGGCAATAGCTAGATGTAACAATGTAAATAGATGTGTGGATGGAAAAATGAACTTCCCCTCCTATGCGTGTATGTAGAAAAATGTGGTTCATTGTCCCTTGTATGAGTGTTAGATGAATGCCTTTGATGCTCTTAGATGCCTTTTGGATACAACCTTAGGTGATGATAATAGATACTTAGAGCTTGGTCCTTTATTTTGGTCACATAGCTTTGTATTTATATGATTCCCTTGTTTGATTTTCTTAATTGACAACTAAAATTCCAACCCATAAGAAAACAAGATGCTCAAAAGATAAAAGAGGCCCAAGAAGAGCAAGTACGATAAAAAGAGGTCGGGGTGCCTAGAGGGGACAAGGATGAGGTCGAGGACACCCAAAGGGGATGAGGGCACTTGGGTGTTGACGTCATGGTTGGGCGTTGGTGTCTGAAGTCATAAAAGATAAACCAATAAATTATTTAATGGGTTGTAGGTTGTAAAATGCCAGAAACAAAGCAAAGAGACCAAAGATAGCTGTCAATTATTAGTTTTCTCTCTTATGAATCCAAGTATGTGTTTATGGACCTAGAAATGTACCCAAGTGCGTGATTTTGTGTCTACAACATCACAATATCCAAATGTATATTACATAACAACATCTATAGGATTGTTGCGTCACAAAATTTACTCATAGCTTCACTCGATCAATTATTATGGATAGTTACACATGACTTCACTTAGTAGGTCTAATTGTTACAAATGGTTTACATGAATTTACTTAGCATGCCTAATCATTGCAGATGGTTTACATGGATGCACATATTAGGTTCAATTAGTATTGTCTTATTTATGCTCAATTTATTGTTCCATTACATAAACACTAAGGGTAGATAAGTGTACACGTTTCATCAATTTTCACTTTTTTGGTTTACTCTTTCCTCACATACAACAATAGTGGCAAACAAGTGTACACATTTCATGCTTTTAATTTTTAATTTATATTATTTATTGAATTTATATTAGAATTTTTATTTGGCTTTACTATACATTTTTGATGTGGAAAATAGGTTCATATGTATAATTATATACACACAGGAGGATGGAATACACAAATTCTAGTCTCACGCAAGCCTTGTCACAATGAGAGGTTTATATTTCATTTATATTCTAGTCAAGAAAGTTTCAATTACTAGATTGAAATGAGGGGAAATGTACATACCTAACTATGGACTTACAACATTTTACAATTAATCCTTGGAATTTATCTTATACCACAACTCATTTTGTACTAAACTGAATAATTCTTACAAATACCTTGCTCAAATAGCACTATCAATTATTAGGTCGTGCTTGTTCTCCATCATTGACTACTCAAATTCTCATTCATAGAATATATCAAACATCCTTAAACATTTTTCCACCATCCCTAACTAAAAATTTGTATTATATATTGTGCTTAAATGAAGTTGACCATGATAGGAAAATTCACCTAATCAACTTTGTTCTAAGCTAATGAATTCATCCTCTAAATATTTAGCAACCATATTTTTTATTTCAAAAGTTGTCCCTGGCCTAATTTCATTTGAGTGGGAATTCTTGTTGCAAAATTCACCTATAAAAGCACACTCACATAACCCATTTTAAGGACCTCACCTCTCACATCTTTGCGTTACCGAGGAAATTTCTAGATTAGTCTCTCAGACATATTTAACTAACTTCAAGTCTGCATACATCACACACAAATTCCCTATGAAATTTTTAAAAAATCTATCTCACACACTAAAGATCATTGTCGAGTGTGAGAGGTTCTAAATAGGGTCTTCATTTCCAAACACATTGCGATATACATATTGCATGCATACATCAAGTGGCTATGAGGGTTTTGTGCCTATTTAAATTATTGCTATGTAGGCATGTGGTGGGTACCACTAAACCCAAAAGTGATAAACCCTTTTAGGTACCCAACTAAAGAAGAAGAAGAATCTCTAATCATCCACACAATTGAGATATAAAAATTTAACCACAACAAACAAAGCCACAAACATATAGGAGTATTATCCCAGAAGTGAGATCCATATCAAAGCCTTAGACTAAAAATTCATCCCTATTTGACAAATTTAATGGGAAAATTTGTATGATACATGTGACTTCATATTGCACACAAAACTAAATTTCTATATTTTTAGCATAGTTAATGATAGCCTGCACATCCTTTTTGTACATTCTCATTTAACTATCATCTCATCTTAGTCTAAAACTAGTGTAATCCTCTCTAACCATATGTGTACTTTCCTTAGTTCATTTATTTATGATATTGAATTTTTTGTTATATTTAGACATGATTTAGTATCTGAATGTGTATTATTATTTACCATATCTGATCTTATTTCATCTTTACACAATTGTTTGATGCTCTAATTAGAAAAACCCTAGTATTTGTATTATAGATTTAAGTACATCCAAAACATACAAAATGTTTAGGTTCGTTTCTTCTATGTATTATGCTTCATTTTTCTCCCCAGACCTTTCCCAGATAATCAAATCTATCGAAACCTAGTTTTTGTCCTTCAAAATGTTGAGTTTCCTTTCAGCACATTAAAAGCACTGCTATTATTACACAACCACCATGAAGGTTTATACGAAATTTCCTTGGAATTATCCTAAACTATTGTGGAGTTTTATCCATAAGAATATATGGAAAACATTACTTCATAAAATAAAAACATCAGAAAAGAAAACAAGAGGAAAGAAGCTCAAAATTTGAACATATTGAGGATGATTGCAAAATTATTTCTTTGTGCAGGTGGTAGTTGTGAAACTGGCTTGATGGTTTCATAACCACCATGACATTTCCACAACCAATACAATGATTCTGTAATCAATGTGGAAATTCTACTCATGACAAACAAAACATCATGAATACACTTTAAATTATGGTAATCGTTGTCTCTCCCCTTTTCTCATGACCCTTTGGATTCTCCAATGCACAGGAGAACATCTGAAGCATGCCATAAGAAGGAGAGAGGAAATTGTAGAGATCATTTATGAGCAAGAAATTAATCTTATGTGTTGTTTGTAAAGAAAAGTGTAGCAGAATAAGAGAAGGAGAGTTTAGGAGTGCAAAAACACTATTGTATTATATTACGAGTCTTCAGTGTATATGTATTCATTATTTGGCCAATAATAAATAAGGGAAAAATGCATTTTCCCTTCCTTGTTGGTTTTTTCCTCAAATCGAAGTTTTTTAAGAAATCAAACTTTATGGCATAGTTTGAATTTGTTTCACATTGTTGTGTGTGTAATTCCCTATTCATTAATTATTTTTGTAAGTAATTGTAACACTGAGGATCTCATTCACTAAGATAAATTTACTATCATTTCAAACATAGTTGAAGTAAGATAAAATTTATGTGATTTTGTCAGGGTTCATTTTAGGGGCAAGTATTCGTGAATAGCCAAATATTAGGATTTTTGAATTTTGAAATTGGTGAATTTTTTACTATCGTACAGTAGCACGTTCACCAAAATATTTATGGGTTCTAAATAAATTTGACCATAATTTTTCCTTAGTGTTTCCACTAAGGGTCGACCAATGTTAGTATATTCACCTTCATGTTATAATATACTCATTATATATGTATTAATTTGTCTATAATATAGTAATACAATATAATTCCAAAATTTATTAATTTTGAGATCTGGAGTTCAAAGACGAAGGTAAAAGTGAATAAGTATGTCTAAAATCTGAAAGTATAAGCCAAAAATCCAAAGGAATAAGAGAAAGAGGTGAGTGAAAAAGTTTGAATTGTCAGTCTGTCAAGGTTTTCTTACAAAATTGTTACCAGATGGTAACATGAATTTGTGTTGTCGTCTGGTAAGGTGAATATGCAATGACGTATGATAGCAAGAACATGTTACCGGATGGTAACATGTATTTGTGTTTCCATTTGGTAGAAATTAAGTACGATCCGAACTATTTCACATAACCATTTCAGTAACCTAACCCATGTTACCATGTTGTCATGTAGCATAATCTTTATTTCTCACAATGTCTTGCATTTATTTTTTACAGATCTTATTTAAAAATTCTATATTTTTTCACATGTGCAGACTTAAAAATCACCCATACAATGGTCCCTATTGCAAATAATAAAATAACTCAAGGAAAAATAAAACAAGACATGGACATTTCAAAATATTTTAGTCATCTCACAGTAACACCAGTGCCAAGAGGTAATTTTGACTCTTATTATGTTAATGTTACTTTATATGTTGATTTACTTAAGGATGCAGTAAGCAACCTAATTTCTTTCAAATGCAAAAAACCCTAACAATGATCTATACTCCAGATGAAATTCTCAATCAATAGAGTAATTCAATTCACATTGATAGTGTTGATAATCCCAATTTCCATCCAACTCAAACTTCAGATAAACATTCCAGAAACACACATCAAAAACATAAGAGTGGGAAGTGGACTTTAGGAAGGACTTATAAATTTTAATGGTCATCCAGATATCCATTCATTGAACCTGTTGAACTAAAAAATAGTATGGATACTCCTATAGAATTTAGATGTACTATATGTAGTTGGAAACTAGGAAAAGACCACAAAATGCAACTGAAGTTGGACACAGTAAATAAGACATTGTGGGAAAGTATATGAGTCTAAAAGGAAAGATGATGGAACAGTAATACAAACAATTAGATGGAAAACCAAGGAAGATTGTTTACATATGAAATATGCAGGAGAATATGGCAATCATCATAAACACCTTCAAGACCTTGTTGAGAAAGGTGGAACAATAAAGGCTAAATTTGTAAAAGCTACTAATGCAAGTCTTTAGGAAAAACTTATACAATTCAGAACAATATTTCACATTTTAAAAAAGGGCAGACCAATTTCAAATCTCATTGATTATAAGATATTATTTCAATGTGATGGGTTTCCAAACATTCCAACAACACACTGGTCAGATACCAAGTGCATGGGAAATGGCAAAGTGTATAGTAGAAATTGAAATCACTGATTTGAAAGAGAAGGTAAAAAATGTGAATTTTATCACATTGTCAATTGATGAGGTCACAACAGTAGACAATACATCATGGGTTTGTATGCATGTCTACACTTTCAGTTTTAATAACCATTTGACGGAAAATCATCTACTAGCTATGCACAAAATTGATGGAGAATTACAATTCTAAGAACCTCTTCCAACTTGTTATTAAAAGTTTGAAAGAAATAGCTGGTATGGATGATCGTTCAATCTCTACAAATCTAATTTGTGTTGGAGCTGATGGGGCAATGTCATGCAAGGTCACAAAACTAGGCTTTGTATTTTCCTTCAAACAATTGTTTCCCCGTACATGATACCTATTCATTGCATGGCTCACAGAATGAATCTCACTTACAAGATTGTAAGTAATTTTGGAAATGTTGTTAAAGTGGAAGATCTTATACGGGACTTGCATTCATACATGTCAAGCAGTCCTAAAATATTTTTGGATTTTCAGATATTTTCTGTTGGAATAACAAATGGTAAGAAATTGTTGAAAGATGTTGACATAAGATGGATATCATTGTATGATCCATCTTGAATATTTTTTGAAGAATACAGGTTATTATCATGGTATATGTTCAACAATCGTAAAAAAGTTGACAAGGCTAAAGATCTGTTGTATCACTTGACATATTTTAAGACATTATTAAATTTATGCAGTATTTTTCCAATACTGAAGGAAATAAATATCTTGGTGAAACAAGCTCAAGAAAGATCTATATACATTGTTGATTTTATAAAATTAAGAAACAAGCATCTATGATTTTTGATAACTTATATTCCACCCAAGACTGGTTTCAGAAGCCAATATTCAGTAGTTGGAAGGTTTTGACAAAAGATACCAACAACTATTTGAAGTTCAATATCAATGGTCATCTTTGTATCTCAGTTTATGGGTAAAATATTCCAATGCACACTTTCCACAGAGATTCTTATGTCCTAGGACTCTGAAATTGAGGAAGTACCAGTCACAAGCCTTCTTTTTGATGTTTAGTTTCTGATACAAAGAAAGATATGATGAAGATATTTGAAACATTATCTTCTGATATCATAGAGCATTTTAAGCATAGTGATCTGCTTGAGGCCATGGGAGTTGTAAATCCCAATTTATGGAATCCAATGATTGGTGAAGAAAAAGAGATCTCAACTCTTCAGGAAATACATGACTGCACTAATGGATCATTTTTGCAAATCTTCAGATGTTAATGGAGGAGAATTTAATGGTATATTGAACATAAGATTACTCATATCACATTCATCACATTTTTCAATGACAATGAGTGATCAATATCAGACTCTTGTTGAAGCCAACAAAATGGGAGTTATCACACTATTGTGGAGAAAGTTGTATCAGAGTAGCATTCTGAGAGAAACTATAAGTGAATACTTGAAATTGTATGAACTCATACAGACAATGATTCTTTGGTCTGTTGAATATGAAAGGGTATCCAGCGCACTAACATTTGTGAAATCAAAACTTCGCAACAGATTGGACAAAAATAGGAAAATTGTTTGAGATTGTATGTTTCAAGATATGGAGTGGACACATTTCCATATGAAAGAGAATTAGCTACTTGGACATCCCTTGCAGAGTGGAGAGTTGTTAATCAGATAGAAACCAATGGAGACTCAAATTATGGTGAAATTCACTTGGACTCTATAAAACCAGAAACTACAACAAATAAAATAAGTGATGAAGGACCATTTAGGATAGGTTTGTTTCAGCTACCAGACAACTGAACATATTCATTTTCTGAAATATAGATTATGACTCATCATTTTTTCATTTACATATATTGTGTATATAATTTTTGGAAATTTTAAATCTCTTCTATGTTTTATAATGTTTGGAAATAACATATAGTAAATAGTTGTGTAAACTACAAAATGGATGATGTAATTAAATTTAATTGCATTACTAGGAAAGTATGTTTAATATTTGATTTCTCAATATCGAATCCATAAGAACACGTGTTCGTAACCATATTATAATCCATATATCCCATCATGATTATTTAGATTAATAAAAAACATACCAGTATAGAGATAATGTTTTATGTAATTATAATCTATCTATACACGAAGAATCAACTATCAAGATTAAACAATAAAATGTACATCCAAGTTTTCAATATTGAGTGCATACATGTTTGAAACTAAATTATACAATGTAAATCCAAATTCTAGAATCCATGTATTATCATTCATCAATTGTATAAGCTTGGAAAAAAGATAATCTTTTCATTTAACAACATGCATGACAAAAATACAACGATTGACAATTTGACATAAAGATAATGTTTTCATTTGCCAAATGTAATGATTTACATCAATAGTTTTCTGTCAATTGGATCCTTACTCTTGAGGACCTTCTGTAACATCAACATTTAAACTATCTTTTATCACACTAGACTGAACTAATTCTTTTGCAACTGCATTGATATTTTCAAGATTTTACCTTTCTTCATTAGCTGCATCTCCTGCTAAAAAGAGAGAAGGATCCTCATCAGTTTTTTCTTCAATGGGATATCTAGATCCAGTCCATGCTCCTTTATAATTTTACGCAATTTATTGTTCTACTTGTTTAATAGAACAAGTTTCTCTTTGAAGGCAATTACACTGTGTACACTTTCTCTCAATTTTTTTAGGTCTTCACCTAACACCTGCACCTCTGTCTTCAATGTATGGTGTTTGGAGTGAAATTAAAAATTCCATAATTAGAAATATATAAACGATAACAACATAAATTATAATCTTCAAAATATCAACTACTTACCATGGCCAAGTCTTTCTCTACATTTGCAATAGTGACAAATTTCTTGTCTATATTCCACTTATTATAGTAAGATTATGCCTCAACATTCAAATTAGTCAATTCGTTAAGCATTATGATCAAAATTTTATCATTATTGTAAATATTGTTGGTGATTGAATTACTAGATTGTGCTTGAGCAAGTAACACATCAATCGTCACCGCTTCATTTTTAATTAATGAAAAAAAAATCCTTGTGTTCAAAATTATGATATCTTTCATTAATTTATTTGATAAGAGCTTTCACTCTAATCTCCCATATCTTCAATTCCTTAATATTGGAAATAATATTTTCCATCACAAGATTTATAGCATTATCAGCCATAAGGATGTCTTCTAAAAATTTCATTTTCCCCTCATCATCCAAATTTTACTCCCCAGTTGGGGAAGGAGGATTTGAAGAGGATGGTTGTTGTAGCACTGACACCTCCTTATGTGCAGACTGAATGAGATCTTCACTATATTTCCCTATTTTTGTAATGTCATAAATGTTGTCAAAACCAAGATACTCCTCATCCATATCGATTTTATTTAAAACAGAAGTTCCTTTGGCACTCTACATGACACCAATTGAAAATTTGGGGAGCTCTGGCGATGTAAAATTATGCGTCCCATGCTCGTTACATGGAAGACTATCCTCTTTCCCCTACCATAAAATAGAAGGGGAGGAGGGCGTGATGTACTCCGTAAGTGCTGAGTAGTGGGGGTGGCCATGCGGGTTGAATATGAGATCGAGGTTACAAAAATTCTACGAGCATCAACAATGTAACAATATCAGTATGTTGTATTTACGAAGTCAAACAAGAGAATAATAATAACTTAAAATGTATGAAATCAATAAATATTTCTTACACTTGTGAATGTTGTTTTCCATAATCAATAGATTGTGGCACTGGTTGTAAGGGGGGGGGGTGGGTGGCATTGTAAGGCCCGATTTTAACAAAAACAAGTTAAATAAAATGATAAAATCCCAAAAGAAATACTAATATAAATAGAATTTTAATAACTATTTATTCATACCAGAACTTGAATGGCAAAGAACTGAGTGCTGAAGAAATCTCTTATTGCTTAGGTATGTATGTAGTGTTTGCAACAGTAGACACCAAGTGTCTCGGTGATGTGGCTAGATAAGATTGCACATTAAGAAAATGACATATGTCATTATCAAGATTCAAATTATCATTAATTAGTCTATAAAAAAAAATTAATCAAAATTAAAACGATTGTGCTTTATGGATTAATTAAAACTTGGATTGGCCTTAGTACACATTTTGTCTTGGCTCAGGCTGTGGGACAATTCCATAGAACAACACATCCATTTTCTTCTACCTCTATGCTGTTGGGTGCTAGCGACAACCACAAAGTCATCGGTCGTGGTGAGATCAAATGCAACATTGTCACCATAGACCCCTCATGCCCAGTTGGGTTATGTGCATGAATTTCCACATTAAGTTGAGCCATTGTTTTTGCTTGCTTTGAGTTGTTGAATTTTGAAAAAAAATTATATATTTTTAAGAATTGATTTAAAAATGATTTTGTTAATGAAAAGAATCAAAAGTAGAATGCTTTTAAAACAAAATAATCACCAACTGTTAGTCCAGAGACATTGCATATTTATCCATCTTCTCGTGTAGATGTAGTTGGAATAACTATCGATTTGAGTCCGTGAAAACCGTCATAATAGAAAGAAAGAACAAAACAAGAAGAATAAATAACTGCACTAGGATTCGTAATGGCTTTGTCAAGATCAGAACCGAATCCTTGTTGAAAGAAATGTACACCAATCAAATCTAACACCAGAAAGGGTTTGGAGAAGGTAATATAGTGCCCACTGAGGAAAGTTAGTGTATCTTCCCTAGTAACACAATGCAGACCTGGAAAACTTCCACAATGGCCAGGAGAAATGGGTCTTTGATTGATTGTGTGCTAATCCCTCTTTTGGAGTGATCATTAACCTCAGCTTCAACCGAAATATTGTAATGAGGCTCTAAAAAATTCTTTTGCTTATCGGGTAGAATGGTTTTTGTGGATACATGTACAATGCATTTTGATGGGGTAGCACATATTAGACGATGAATATCATCAGGTGTTATTATGATGAAAAATTGGTGGGATGGTAATGCAACTATGAAAGAGCCATAAAAATTATTATAAATTTTCATTAAAATTGTTTAAAAACTTGATATTCTGTCTCATACTAGGAGGCATGTAAATAAGTTCGTGGAACCCTGAATTACCAATACAATTGGATTGCATTTTAATTTGTGGGTCTTCCAGCAGTTGTAGTAACAACAAATACAATATGTTTCTATAAACATATGACAAAGTGCTAATAGAATTTTTTCTGTGGTGCCATGATTGAGTATTCTTGAATCTTGATATTTTGAAAAAAGGGGTGTGTAGAAAATACTTGTTTGGGTACCATGTACTTCTGACTGTGAAGAGCTTAGTCATGTCACATGTGGATAATACTGGAAGTGTACAAGGATCATATGGAACAAACCATTTTCAAGAGTGGATGACACTATGAAAAAATTTAGTTTAGAGAAACCTGCAAGCGCAAATGGGAAAAAATGAATGGGGACATGTAGTATATATATATAGGTAATAAAGGGGCTCACTGGACGAGGATGAGAACATGGAGCCATGTACATCCATGGTAAAAAGGGTATGTTACTGGGTACAAAAACGCTCACATATAACTATGTGCGGAAATGCAGACCAAATGATGTCTGGTAATAGAAACGTGTTACTAGAGTGGAAATAAATTTGAACATGTCATACGGATAAGACATGTTTTTCCTTCCATCTAACAATAAAAGTGTGTTATCAAATGACATCAAAAAATGTGTAGTTTACCAGAAAATCAATAAGTATTTACCAAATGACATGTCAAATTTTGTTACCAGCTTGGACAACCAATATGTGTTACCATGCTGATAATCTATATGCATTACTATCTGGTATCAAATTTGTGTTACCATATGGTAATAAATTTAAAACCCCTTAGATTATCCACCTTCCCAAAAACCTCCTTTCCAAGATTCATCACCAATACGAATAGCTTTTTCAGCACATTTTCCACCCATTCTATAATAATTTTTTTGCTTTTGTGAGTTCTAAAGTTAGGAAAACTTGGACTTTACAAATCGGCGGTTTTGAAACCTAACTTTTGGTTTTATAATCCATTGTCACATTTTTACAATTACCACTTGTATAGAGTTGTGGCTTCACCATATTTGCATATGCTTTTAAATTCACTCTTCAGGACATAAATCTTCATGTGCTTTAAAAGAACACCTCTTCACTTTGCATGTAATTTGGCACAACTTGTGCTTGGGTCACTTAATTTCCACTTCCCTTCAATCCAATGCATGAAATATCTATTATTGATCCATTCTCAACTCCTAATTGATCTTCTCCAACTCTTGCATGATAAATTGCATTGTTTTTTACAAATAAGATTGTATGTAACCAAATTTAGGGAAGGTTAGAAATTTGAATCGAGAGTGGTCTATATATTACTAGATTCGAGAACATAGAAAGATAATATTTTAGTGAGAGATCAAATAATCACTGTAATTTCCTAGCCTAAAATTGGATCAAGAAGATCCAAAAAGGAATAATCATTATTCTAATTCACTGTGGAATCCAACCACAACATTGTTGCTCTTTTGTATCCAACTTTCATCTCTAGACATTGTTTACCACATTTTCCTCTTGTTGCGAAGGATCTTCAGATCACATTGAGCACAAATTAATGAGGTGATAACTTGAGGATCACAACATTTTTCTCCAATCTTCCATCCATCATTGATAGGTTAGGGTTGTCAATTATTATTTTGTTTTCTTGTGATTTATTAGTTTAGAATCCATTCTATAAAATCTTTAAAAATGAATAAATAAGTGCATTTAGTTAGTAACTTTCAACAAGTATAATTTAAATTTTTTCCTCATATTCTTTGTTCATGCATATAATTAATCTCTTAGATCTTAAGCAAAAGTGAGAAAAAAAAATATACCTTAGATTGTATCTTAAACATATTAAAAAAACATTAAAAACTAGATAGTTTATAGATGCACATCATTTTCGTGCAAAGTGATTATTATAGATTGCATGAGTACATTGCTTGGACATCTCGAATTATTTTTAGCTTGCATATACTTAGGTTTAAGGATTTAATTGTGCACACATTTAAATATGAGAATTAGTTCTCATTTTTATTCATTATGATGACCTTCCTATATTCATTTAGACAAGAGAAAAAGGGAAATTAAAATCAACATTTAATTTAGATTTGATTTTTAGTTGTTTACATTCCACAACATCTTGGAAAACCATGGAAAATCAAAAAAATGTTCTCAATTATTTTATTTCCAATAATAGACTAAATTGCATTTATATTCATAAAACCTCAAAGACACAAAAAATAAACACATTACAATTCCCTTCACAACATTACAATTCCCTTCACAACATTGAAAAATAAACAACCACACTCTATCATTTAGAAGACCAGTTGACAAATCTCCTTTCAATAAACAAATCAAACAAACCAGTTTTTTGAAAATCTACACAATCAGTAACAAATCAACAATTCATTCATATTCTAAACCTAAAAACACGACAACAAAATGACTGTCATTCAAGTTGTAAATAATTCTCAGTTGTCTCCAACTCTCTTAGATGACATTCTACTAACAATGTTTCCATGAAGATTGGGAAAATTCCCACATGCTCCTGCTCTTCTTGTAGTAGACAACATCCATACTAACATAAATACTAATATCATGCAACAAGTCTTCCATTCAACCTCATTACCAAAATTGATCGTTAAACAATTCTAAGCTCTAAACAAGCAAGTTAGGTAAACCAAAAAGGTTAGCCAACTAAATCCATGCACTAGTTCGTCAGCTAGCCAACTTTGAGATTTGATTTGATTTACATCATTGGCTCATCACACTTCCTAGGTGAGACCAACCTGGAGGATATAATCATTTCCCACGATTAATTCAACCCATTTAGAAAGAGCAACATTAATCACGAGCTACACTAACTTGTCATCTTAGATTTGGGTTGTCTTAAACTCATTTAACATTTCATTACATTAAATGATAAATTTGATGCAGTCAATCAATATTGGTAAGTAGGTTTGTGCAATGCATTCATCAAGACCATTAGCCACATCACCCCCTTCTCAGTTGTCTTGGGATGACTTTTGGAAGTTGAGTGCATTAGGAAAGTTCAACACTTTGTGGTGCATACATTAACACAAAATTTGATATAAGAGAAATTATTTACTACATGGTAAAAATTTCTCATTAGCATATTTATTACTAAATAGGAAACAAAACCAATTTTTTCCTAAAATTTTACAAATAAGAGATGACCAAGAGGTTCAATCATTAGATCAAAAAGCTACTCCTTAGGAGGACATAAGTGAATAGAGATATCACTAAAATCAACTAATTGTCGAATATAGTGATGATGAATCTCAATATACTTAGTATAAACATGATATACAAGATTCTTGACCATCTTTAGTACACCTTGATTATCAAAAAATGGAAAGAGGTGTAGGTGTAGTATGAGGAATTTGAAGATCAAGGAGAAATCAACAAAGTGTAGTGCCCACATTTTTATAGCTTCAGTTATCTGTTGGTTCTTTTATGCATAGACATGTTTTGATTGAGACTCTGATAGATTTTGGACATTTTACTATGTTATTTTATCATCATGGACATTATGGTATTTTGGGCGCGTAGCGCCTATTGGACTAGATTCGTATTTCGATATATTTCTTATGATGTTGATGACACTAACAGGGTTAGATGATAGTGATATTCATTGGTTAGATGTTGTTTCTTACAGTCGATTTGATTTATGATATAGTTTTTTGGATTTAATAATGGTAATCTCATGTTAGCCTAAGTGTATGTCATTGCAATTGTATCTGTGGATGATTCGTGGCAAACTATGTGTATAATTGTATGCATTGCAGTATCAATTGTAAAAATGATGTTAGGACATTATAAGGTGATTAAGTTTGTGATGTGTATATGATGATTTATATTGGATAGATGCGGTTAACGTGTGCAATGAGTGTGTAGGTGACAGGTATAGGAGAGCATGGGTTTCAGGGCAGCTACGCAATTGTGCACGAGTGGCCCATGGGCTGAGTCCTAACCATGCCAAATGTTTGAGGCCTTAGAATAGGTGTATTTAATTGGGCACCATGGGTGAACCCTCAATTGTAATGTATTTATGTCTTGTAAAATTAATTATGTTTAGGGTGTGTTTTATTAAGTAAACTATTTTAGGGGTTTAATAATCTCATCTTAATTTAAGTGATGGTTTTGGGTAAGTGTGTGTTGGTAGAAGGGATTGGGGACCATATGTGAACCTTGGGTGGACCCCACACCCTCTACCCTTGTGCCCAAGCATGCCAAACCCGAAATTGGGTTATTTTAGGCATTTTTAGGGACCCCTTTTTAGTTTGGGAGTTCCCTTAGCATGAAAATGGGCCCTTGGACCCCACCTAGTAGGCAGGGTGGCTTATTTCCAAGGTTTGGAGGGAGTTTCCCTCCCATGTTTCCCTCCTTAGTCACCATCCATGTAAGATGGTTGGTTTGTGGTTTGTACATAAATCATGAGTTTTCTTTTAGTTTCATGTCATCTTGTTGAAGGTCTTGTTGTGTATAAATCTGTAAAGTATGATCGTGCATGGTGCATCAAAACTGTAATTTTTAGTTGTGTCTAATTTTCAATTTTTTTTTTTAAAAAAAATCTATGAAATGACTTATGTACATGTGTATCCTATGTATGTAGAACTGAAATTTACAAGCTAAACATTCTTTTAAATTTACAAAATTCTATGGCATTACATTTTGGTATTAGAGCGAGGTTCAAACACGCGGACTCTTGGGTAACTAGTAAATGTTTTAGTCTTGCATTTAACAATATATATATATATATATATAGACACACACACACACATGGATGTCCTTAATGTAATCTTCCTTGCATAAAAATCTGAAATATTTCTTTAGTTGGTATTGCAGAAATTTGAAAATACTATTTAGTTAGTTCATTGAAGGAAAACTAGTGTTCATGGAGTTTTATGAAATATTTTAAATGGTTGTATTATCATTTTTTTATTTTTTATTTTTAAATAGGTTCTGGCGTACAAGTTTGATAATATTAGACAAGAAATGAAACCAAATTATATATAGATTTTTTTTTACTTATGACAATTTTTTGCTTAAAATATATATATATATATATATATATATGGCCTATAACGTCAATTTAATTTCAATGTTAAAAAAAAAAAAAACAAATTTTATTCATATATATATATATATATATATATAGATATATATAATAGATTCCATTTATATATTAAAAAAATACAATAAAATAAAATAAAATGAAATAAAATATAATAAAACAAAATAAAACAAAAATAAAAAATAAAAAAATAAATTAAAAAAACTCTGTTTTGGGGGGGCTGAACCCCCCCTCGCAACCCCAAATCCCACGTTGCACCCCCCGGGACCCCTGTCCCCCTGCCCCCGCGCACCCTTCCCTCCACCCCGTGCACCTGTCCCCCTCTACACCCGCGTTCCCCTACCCCCGCGCACCCTACCCTCCACCCTGTGCACCATCCCCCCCTCTACTCCTGCATTGTTTCCCCCTACACCTCCCACACAGGTCGATGCCTTCCTACAAAGGCAACAACAACAAAAAAAAATTAATAAAACAAAAAAAATGCGGCTAGCAAATACAGTCCGCTTCCTCCCTAAAAAAAATGCAGCCGACCCCTTTGGGGTTTTTAAAAATATATATATACATGTGTGTGTGTGTGTGTGTGTGTGTGTGTGTGTGTGTGTGTGTGTGTGTGTGTGTGTGTGTGTGTGTGTGTGTGTGTGTGTGTGTACGGATTAAAACAAAAAAAAACATGTTGATCTTCATTGTATGAATCTTCAAACAATGCAATGCAAAACCAATAAAAACCTCATAGCTCCTCCAACTGCAATGACAAAGAAAACAAAACAAGGGAAATAGAAAGGAAGAAGAAACAAAATGAATGAGGGAAAAAGATAAGGAAAAGAAAATAAAAACATAAGGATGATTAGGTCAGATTTAGGGCAATTTTTGGGTGGATTCAAAAACCAATGGCCAAGATTGGATTAGATTCTAGGGCTCTCATTCAACCCTAGTTTTCTTTAAAACATGAATTTTAATGGGATTGAAAAATAAAATAAGAGGGGTGTGTGGGTAGATTAAATTAAAAGGGGGAAAACAAATTAAGTTAAAAAGAGTGTGTAAGGAAAATTTATAAAAGGCAGGAAGATTATTTATTTTCTAGGGGTGTAGATTTTTAATCATGGCCCTAGAAAGCTTAATAGAGTAAAATAATTAAATTATTGTGGGATAGTGTTATTTTATTTTAGAAAAATTAATAATTATTAAGTATTAAACGGGAAGGGGCATTGCTTTTGGTGTTACATTGTATAATGATAATAACAATAATAATAATAATTTAAAAATAATAATAATAATAATAATAACACTTCCAGCAACGTTTAAAAAAAAGTTTATAAAACATTTTTTTATCTCAGGTTCAGGATGGCACCCAAGAGGGGATGATTGGCTCGAGACTTGGGACATAGTGCACCTATGCGGGAGCTGCCAGCCCCCAATTTTAGGCCTCAGATATTAGAGACCCTGCAACAACTGATAGGCGTCATACAGGAGTGCCTTCCACCACCGCAAGAGCCGAGAGAGGAGGACATTCAGTTGGGAGACGAGGAGTTGATTGGCAAGGACACATATTTAGAGCCACCTAAGCACGATATCACGAGATGAGAGAGGTCACGCAGCCCTTCCATCCTTGGCGAGAGGGTGGCCTCGTATCGTCACAGCCGATCACACAGCTTTGAGGGACCACTTGGAGATAGGCGACCCCTTTCACTTGTTAGACCACATCATCAGGATTGAGACACATGCAGCGTGATTCGAGACCTTCTTCGCCTTCAGCCACCTATTTTTACTGGTTCAATAGATGGCTTTGGGGCAGAGTCCTAGCTCCTTAGCTTGGATAGCTACTTTGGCTTGCACTCTCATGAGAGAAATGTCAAAGCCAAGTTCGCCATACACCTCCTCCGAGACACAGAAGGTGTTTGGTGGAGGAATGAGGAGCGGAAGCTCCATTTGACTCGAGATACAATGACCTAGGAGATGTTCAAGGAGTGATTCAGGGCTCGGTATATGTCAGAGCATTTTGTGCAGAAGAGGATCGATGAGTTTCATGACTTACGACAGGGCTCTAGCATAATGGCACAGTATGAGAGCAGGTTCTTGGATCTCTTGCAATATGTAGACTACCTGTAAGATGAGAAGTTACAGGTAAATAGGTTCATTTGAGGCCTGAATGTAGATATAGCAGCAGCTGTTAGGATGTTATCTGCTCCCACGCTTGAGAAGGTCATTGAGAAGGCCTACTTGGCTGAGGAGAATAGAACCAAGGCACATGAGCACCGAGATAGAAACAAGAGCAAGTTCCATGATAGGATATAGGTCTTTCAGAGTTAGAGGGCATGGGGTGTAGCACCACCCCCTAGAGGAGGATTCTGGTCTTCTCCAGTAGCATCGAGAGCTCCACCGCACCCATCACAGTAGAGACAGCATCAGGGACACCAGCATCAGAGGGGTAGACAGACTCAGAGTTTTCAGCGACGTGGATCTAGAGATGGTTTTGGTGGATCTAGGGACAAGAGGTCGGGTACTCATCACTCACAGCCAGCTTGTTCGTAGCAGTCTGCTAGGGTTGGACCGGCAAGTTCAGTTCACCAGAGTAGAGGAGGGACCCCATCTCAGAGGGGTACAAAAGGATGTTTTATTTATGGGGCTCCATACCATTATGTGCGTATGTGTCCGCACAAGCCCTTTACTGCAGATATGCAAAGAGCTCCTAGATCTTAGCAGATGGTGGGTGACGTGGGACGCACCCATCGTGTGTATGCAGATGTTGATAACTGCCAGGATGAGCATCAGGCCAAATTCATTGAAACGACAGGTACTATCAGGGCTATTTCTATCTCAGTACTTTTTGATTCAGGTGCTTCTGATTCTTTTATATCTCCTTCTGTAGTAGACCAGTGTGGGTTAGTGGTGGCTAGGCAGCCAGATAGTTGGGAGGTTGAGTTTGCCTCTGGGGCTAAACTCACCGTGGACTCGTATGTGGAGAATTGTGTACTTGACTTGGGAGTCTTCTCTACTACACTTGACCTCTGAGTTATTCCTTTAGGATCCTATCAGGTAGTGTTGGGTATGGATTGGCTCAAGGCTCATCGAGCCAAGGTGGATTGCAGAAAGAAGGTCATTGGGTGTTAGGATGATCTTGGTAGTGCAGTTGTGATTTCAGGGATGCAGAGACCTATTTCCTTGCGTATGATCTCGGCTAAGCAACTCAGGCAGAGCATGTGTAAGGGTTGCCAGTTGTTTGCTGTCACTATCAGTGATCATTTGGACAGTACTCTGGAGCATTCACCCCTTGACGGTCACGTAGTTTTGAGGGAGTATGCAGATGTGTTTCAAGGAGAGCTTCCAGGTTTACCCCCTAATAGGGAGGTGGATTTCACCATTAACTTAGTGCCTAGCTCCGCACCAATTTCTAGGGTACCCTATCGGATGATGACTTCAAAGCTTCATGAGCTCAAGATTCAGTTAGAGGAGTTGTTAGAGAAGGGTCTCATTCGACCTATTGTATCTCCTTGGGGAGAGCCAATCATATTTGTGAAGAAGGACGGTTCTCTCAAGCTTTGTGTAGATTTCAAACAACTCAACAAAGTCACAATAAAGAACCGTTACCCACTCCCCAGGATTGATGACTTGTTTGATCAGATGCGAGGAGCTAGAGTGTTCTCCAAAATCGATCTCAGGTCAGGGTATCATCAGTTGTGCATATCAGATGTAGATATTCATAAGACAGCTTTTCACACACGTTATGGGCATTATGATTCACTGTTGTCCCCTTTGGTTTGACTAATGCCCCAGCTATCTTGATGAGCCTCATGAATGGAGTGTTCAATACCTTCTTAGATCGCTTTGTCATAGTGTTCCTTGATGATATATTGATATATTATCATTCCAAGGAGGAACACGAGGAACATTTGAGACAGGTGCTTCAAATTTTGAGAGAGTAGAAGTTGTTTGGGAACTTGGAAAAATGTAGCTTCTTTCAGACAGAGATTCAGTACTTAGGGCACACTATTTCAGGAAAGGGTATATCAGTAGATCCCTCTAAGATTCAGGCTATCTTGGATTGGCCAGCACCCACATCAGTCACTGAGGTGAGAAGCTTCATGGGTTTAGTAGGGTATTACCGCATATTTGTGCAAGACTTTTCTAGGATTGCTCACCCTATTACCTCCCTTCAGAGGAAAGGGAATAAATTCGACTGGTCAAAGAAGTGTGAGTAGGCCTTCCAACTGCTTAACGAAAGGTTAACCACAACACCTATCTTAGCAGTTCTAGACCCGACAGAGGATTTTGTTGTTTGCACGAATGCATCACTAGAGGTTTTGGGAGCATTTCTTATGCAGGAACATCGGGTGATTGCCTTTGAGTCACATAAGCTCAAGGACTACGAGCTTAACTATCCTACTGATGACTTGGATCTTGCAACAGTTGTTCATGCACTTGTGCGTTGGCGACATTTCCTTTTGGGTAGACCTTTCATCTTGAGGACAGATCATTGTAGCTTACAGCATATCTTCTCTCAGTCGAACCTCAATGCTCGTCAATGACGTTGGATGGAGTTCCTATGTGAGTATGACATGGAGGTCAAGTATATCAAAGGAAAGGAAAATGTTGTTACATATGCACTTAGTAGACGATGACATGTACTTGCTTCATTGATACTGCAATCAGATTTGAGAGGCAAGATACTTGAGCATCTTCCAGAGGACAGGTTTTATGAGGGTACTAGGCAGATGTTGGATTCTCAAGATTCTTTTGAGGGTAGATATTCAGGATGCTTGTTAGAGTCTGATGGTTTGCTTCGGTTTCATAGGTGCATTTATGTGCCTAAGGCAGGCAATCTGTGTAGTTTCATCCTTACTGAGGCTCATCGAGCCCCATACGCATCACATCCAGGAGTGAAGAAGATGCATGCCGATTTGAGAGAGTTATATTATTGGTTGGGTCTTTGTCGGGACAGCAGATTTTATAGCACATTGTCTTGAGTGTCAGAGAGTCAAGGCAGAGCATTCTCATCCTGCGGGACTCTTATACCCTCATGACATTCCCGAGTGGAAATGGGATGTGATCTCCATGGATTTCATAGTAGGACTCCCTATGTCCTCTTATCGTCATGATGCCATTATGGTCACTGTGGATAAGTTGACCAAGGTTGCGCATTTCTTGCCAACCAAGGTTACCTACAATGCACAGGCCATCGCCAAAGTGTTCATGGAGGACATTGTTAGATTGCATGGGATCCCAAAGATGATCATCAATAACAGAGACACCATCTACACATCAATTTTCTGGACTTCTTTTTAGGAGGCTTTGGGTACACAAATTAATTTCAGTTCGGCATATCATCCAGAGACAGATGGGTAGACAGAGAGAGTTAATCAGGTTCTTGAGGACATGTTGAGGATGTATGTGATGGACCAGCAAAAGAAGTGGGAAGATTATTTGCATTTAGTTGATTTTTCCTACAACAACAGTTATCATAGCTCCTTTGGCATGGTTCCCTATCGGGCTTTGTATGGATGACCTTGCAGGACACCTTTGAGCTGGGACAGACTAGATGAAAGGATTATTTTGGGACCAGCTTATCTTCAGGATCTAGAGCAACAGGTGGTTCTGATTAGACAGCATCTTGAGTAGGCTAGAGCATGCCAGAAGGTGTATGCGGACACCAAGAGGATTGACCATCGCTTCTCAGTGGGTGATAAAGTCTTCTTGAGGGTTCATCCTCATAAGAGTATGATCCGTTATGGAAAGGGTTCTAAGCTATCACCTCATTTTGTGGGGCCTTTTGATATTCTTGAGGTCATCGGTCCAGTTGCCTATCATCTAGCTTTTCCACCACGCCTTGCACGGGCCCACGATGTTTTTCATGTTTATGTACTTCATAGATATGTACCAGATGTTTCTCATGTTTTGGATTGGTCGGCATTACAGGTAGAGGATGAAGGGGAGTGGAGACTAGAGCCTGTACGTATACTGGAGCACCGGAGGTTGGCCCTTCGGGGTCGAGATTTGGACTAGGTTAGAGTGCAGTGGGACCGATA